>OOFE01050960.1:6502-27659 GCA_900323365.1 Monocentris japonica | reverse complement strand
AACACCACGCGGGATATCAACCCCAGGCCTTCCAGTTTGAGGGACCAACCTCACTTACCACCATGCCACATAATATCAATGGTGAACATCATCAAAGATTTAAAACGTCACCAGAAATTTGTTGAGTAGGAATATATTCAGATAAACTGCAATTATTTATACTTTTTATTTATAAATGATCTCATTCAAAATCATTTTGCATCCCCCTGTGTTTGAGAACCACTGTCTTAGCTTGAAGTCTAATAGCTAGCTCACAGTGTAAATGTCAACATAGATTTTGTTTCAGAAACAGCGGGTGCTTCTGTGTTGTTCTGTGGGAAGAGTTGAGACTAAATGGCATTTTATGTGCATGATCCATTTCTGTAGGCAACGCCTCAATATACTTCTGCTATGAATGGGAGACTACACTCAGCTTAACTACACTATTTTTCTTTTTATCACCATCAGTCATCATCTGGTACAGTATATCTGTAGGCTTGACACATTCATGGGCACGTGGCTGTTCTGCTGCACGGCACAGCTGTGCATGTTTTGATGCAATCCCCTTGCAGGAATAACAAATTAGATTTTCAAAGTAGTTCCCCAAAATGTTCTCCATGAAAAGATCAACAACATCCAAGTTCCATAAAATCTTCTTATCCTACTCAGTCTGTGAAGAGGAGGGGGAGTCAGACGGCGAGAGTTAAAAGGGCAACAGGAAGGAAAGACTTGACCTGATGACTTTGATCCAAATCAGGCCGGACACTGGGGACCAGGCTGTTCCTCTGGATTACATTCAAAACAGGGAGCATGGTTACAGTCTTGATAGCTTACAGTCCAGGCCTAAAAGAGACTGCCTCATTTCCACTGAAGGGCAAAATAAGGGCCAACCTCAGTTTGTACGTGATCCTCTTTCTATTTGTATTAAGCTGCAAACATGAAATATAACATGTGATAACAATTGCATGGGGGAGGAAAAATTCTTAGTGAAAACAAAACAATGATCGCAGTGAACGAAAATAATTGCAGTTGGCTCCTATAATGGGGCTCACTGCAGCAGCCCTAGCTATAATATGGTGTTAGAGTCAGACTATTTTAGATGGCCCTGGCAAGCACCCGCTTAAACCTGTTGTAAAACAGTGGCTAACCTACATGTAGGCCTGTGAACGCTACTTATCCAGCATTAAAAACACTGCCACCACTCACTGCACACAGTAGAATTGGCTGTGTTACCTAAGCTACTTTCAGTATCTCTGTGGTAGATCACTGTAACCTACCAGGGGCAGTGTAACCTGACCACCTTGTCACATATGAAATATAATCTGTATTTATGAGGTTTCCCTGTGGGTTGTTATGTCACCACTTCAGTTTAAAGCCCCCGTTCAGTCCAACTCATGAAACGGTGTGGATTAGTGTACTGTAAGTATTAAAATACAACACTCATAACCGTGACGTCCAGGGTTTGAATCTGGCCTGGGATCACCTCTCTCTCTCCAATCAATCCTTCCTGTCTCTATCTACAGTCAACTATCCAATGCAGGTAAAAATGCCCAGAAAAATAATTAATAAAAAAATAAATAAATACAAGACTGTGTGTGTGTGTGTGTGTGTGTGTGTGTTCTCTACCTGCTGAAGACTCTCTTGCTGATGCTCTTCCTGGCCTGAGGATGTTTGGAGACAGGTGAGAGGTTGAGAGGAGGCATCAGGCTGTTGACGATCAGGCTGAGCTGAGCACTCTGCAGTGAACACAACACATCATCAACTCACAATCCATTACACTGACTACACAACACAGCATGTTGTAAGGATGCTCAGAAATAATTAATGTGTAAATGTTCATGCCTATATTTAACAAATTATCATTGTTGCCGTTTGGGCTTGGTATCAAAAAATGACACCCATCACTAATTTAACAATTTTCGTATTTAAAAAAAAATAGGCAAGATTTTATGTTAAAATACACTTGTTTTATCAGCATAAAACACAAAGGGAGGCTGAAATAGAGAACAGCGTAACATTCCCCCAAATGGAGACCCTATACTATAGATTTGCCCTGTTTGCCCAATCAAATTCTAGTATTGGGTATGGTCACTGGCAGGAAATCTTCTCCACACACAGAAAATGACAAATCAAAACTTTCAATGTTCCAAACTTTTCTGTGCAATTTCCAAACTTTCCAGACCTGTGTAGGAGCCCTTTAATTATTTATGATAGGCAGCCATAGTTAGGCAACAATAGTTTGTATCTCGTTCATAATAGATCACTGGTGGCTTTTTTCCTCTACTTCATCTCTGTAATTTAATATTGTTGGTCAACTAATTTTTACTTTGAAAGACTCCATCAAATTAAGGATTCTTTTTTTTTTTTTTAATATGGCAATTATACTGTTGTTTTTCTTTCATTTAACAACAAAGTAAAAAAACCAGTGTCTATAATAATGTCAGTTAAAAATATTATTAACCCATACGATCCCATGTGGCAAGCTTACAACTAGCACTCTGCTAGTTTTCACTTGTTTTAGGTCTCCTGCAAATAAAACATCAAATTTTGTTTGTCAACACGGGTGAGATTTGTGTGCTTAATACTTTGTTTTGTATGGTTTAATGCACAACCAAGAATAGATAGTGTATCCATCTGGAGTACTGAAAGAGACAAAACAGACCTATTGATAAATATTGTAAAGTCCTATCCAGCTCTTATGTAACAGTAAGATGTGTTTACAGTGAAACAACAGCTGTTTTCCACATCTGGCTTCAAACAGTGCTCTAATCAAAGGGAGACATTTCTTTTCTGGTTTAAACATGGAACATTTCGCTTCAAAACTAGCTTTGGCTTTTTTTTTAGTGTTCTTTTGATTTATACAACAAAAGAAACTATCTGCAAAGGCAGAAGTAAAAAGGGTGATTTTTTTTAAAACTATGTAAATACTCTAAATCTACCCCTGAGTAAAGGACAGTAATTAAACAAAAAGTGAACAAAAAGGCACGCCTTACTGGTCACATTAAGCATGGCTTTACATTTGTAGCCATTGCTCATTCAATGTATTTTTTTCAAAGAGAGAGAGACAATCATGCCTCATCTATTCCTCTGGAGTAACCATGGACATAAAACAACATGTAACAAAACCTGTACTAAGCCTAAAAATGACATGTTATCAATGAACATCCAAGAACTGGTAACATATTCTAGGGATTAACAATTTGCTTGATCACTGGTGAAAATAATGTTTAAGGACTTCCAATGCCAAATTGTGCTGATGAAAAGAGGCTGGCTACATTCATCTCAAGTGCTGGTCCTCATCAGCTCACTCAAGTATTCCTTGGTGTTTCAGCGAGATTGCACTGGTTAGGCAATAGATCTGGATGGTTATTCAACGGTCCCTATTGAGAAGAGAAAACAGCCCAGCAGCAACCCTCTAATCAGCAGGATAAGAGCCTCTACTTGTGGAGCCGCCAAGCGATTCATGGATCTGCCACTGTCTAAACAGACACAATAGGAGCTGATTGGAGAATCAGTCAACGAGCTAAAGACTGATTTGGCTATTTCTGATTCAAATAAGTTCATTAAAAGTTTTTGATACTCAAAGGAAGGCTATGCAGTTCATTAACAGGTTCGGCAGCATAAAAACAGGGTTGTGTGTGTGGAGTGTTCCCTCTGCATTCAATCAGCAGTGGTGGACCACTACAGCAAGAAAATTTCCATCACTGCTATAATTTTTTCCAACTTCTCACAAAAATAAACTTGAAGTGATGCCGATATGAGTACTGAGCACCTCATTAAGTAGATGGACTGATACAAGTACCGATCCAAGTACTTCTGAATTTACACTCATTCATGTTATCTAGTATTGGCCTATTAGAAAACCATTACAAGAACAAGGGCATTAATTGCGTTTATTTATTAATTTGATCAAACTATGCACTCACAAATTGTCAATCAAATAAAAGAAAATAATAATGCTGAATGATAATACGATACATAGAGGAATGCACTTTGTGTCACTGAGATTTGCTTCATTTTAAATCACACCACACTTCTTTCCCACTGCTGGACAGTCACGGCAGGCCTTACAGAAGAGGATGGTGTCGTTTGGGTGTCTCACTCTCTGTCCACAACCGGTCCATCTTCCACAGCTCAATTGTTGTTATTTTTTTGTTGACACAGTGGTTTGTATGAGGTCAGTGTTTTCTTCTACTGCTGGTTGCATGGTGCCAACATTTTCTACTGCTTCAGGCTGCGTGCTCAGTTGCTCCATTTTTCTCACCCAGAACGCATAGGAAATAATCCCCCTGTCATGTGGCCCTCGGAGACAGTAGTTGTATTCATGTGTTGGCATTCATTTGGCAACTCAACATTAAAAAAGGGTACAAGGTGAAATGCACAAAAGGGTACTCCTAATTATTATTAGCATTTTTTGCCTTGGGACCATGTTCATTTCTGACCCTGATCTGCATCGCCGTCACTGTGTATTGTCAATAATTTGCTGCTGCAAATGCTGCTGGTTTTAAATTTTCACATAGTAAGCGTTTTCCTTCTGGAAACTCCACAAAGCAAAATGGTGGGGATTCAAGTAATGAGATCTGGGAGCCCAACTCCACTGTTCCCCATGCTCCCTATCCATCTGTTTCTAATCCCTTTGATTCCAGGCTGATTGGACACCCGGTATGTAGGTGTGTGTACTGCTTCCTCCCTCCTACCTGTCTCTCTATGTTGCGGAGGAGGCGTGTGGGGCTACTGGGCTCAGTGTCACCATCTGAGGCCCCAGCTGTGTAGGACAGCCCGGCCGTCTCCCTCAGCAAGGTCTGCTGGATCTGTCTGACTGTCAGCGGCTGGGACTCTGCCAGCACCACACCAACCTGGGACACACACATACACACACATACACACACACACAGACATTTGCTATCAGAGCATGTAAAGCATGTTAAGTCTGAAATGTGGAGTGCCGGTAATAAACAGGGTTCCTACACCTTATTGCTAATCAAATTCCATACATTTTCCAAGACTATTCCATGACATATAGCACATATTCGATGACCAATATGACCAATATGACCAATATGACCAATTCGATGACCAAACAGGAACCCTGAATAAAATTACCACCACAAGACGTGGCTACAACGTCATCAGTTGGTAAGTCACAAAATTACCAAAAAGTCCCAATAACTTCTGTCGCTGTTGCGTGATGTGTTAGCTGGGTAGCCAGCAGGCTATCTTAGTAATCGATGTTCATGTTAAAATGTGACTGTAGACAACTGCTTAAATAAGATGTGGTAGGTAGGTAGTGTGCTAATCAGGTGTGCTTACAACAGCACAGTGATGGTTAGCGGACCACATACTATGATTAGTTACCTAACTAGCTGACATTATTATCAGATGACCAAATGTTCACTTCCCTGTTGAAAACAGCAAAGAAATGAATCATGTGTTGAGATGGCCAAGTCTTACATTTAAAAACGCGATCAGTTGTCCACAGCCAGTGCTGGCTAGTAAGTAAGTTCCCTCTATGGCCGCCAGAGGGTGTGTTACCTCACCTGAATGCCCTCTGGACTTTAGTCCTACCTTGGTGGAGCGGATGTGCTGGTGCAGCTCCCCCAGCTGCTGTATCCTTCCCTCCAGCTCAGCCAGACGCAGCAGCAACCACGTCCACCTGCTGCCCACCTCCGCTCGCTCCTCCAGCCACCTCCTCTCACTGCCACTGCTGCTGTTGCTGCTTGGAAAAGGGAGGGGTGACGGACAAGAGAAATATAGGTGACAAATGATAAGACGGTTATCGATTTGTCGATATTGGCCTTTTATTAAAAATTAGATATCAACCATTCAGTGTCGTCCACTGCTGAGTAATGGAGGGTGCTCCTTTTTTTACTCAGCATCTGTAAAACCTGCAATGAAAGCTGTCTCACCCTGTCTTAAGAATCTGCAAAGAATTTCATTAGTATGGGTTTCAATGGAGAGGTTTAGTGTCCCAAAGGCTTTTCCACCTTTCCATCAAGATAAATGCTTTGGAATGAATCTCGGTAATCACCAGCTTCAATACAAAAATATCGTAAAAGACTAATATTGGTCGAACCCTAGGTGAGAGCACCCCAGAGGATATGAGAGATATAGGAGAGAGAGAGAGAGGGGAGCGCATGAAGAGACAAACAGCATGAGAAGCATCAGCAACAGAATGTGTGTCTCCAGAAAGAGACAGACCAAGTCACAGATACAGTACTTCCTGCTAAACCTATACTTGAAGTGACCTTGAAAACCTAGCCGCGCTTCTAACCACAAAAGATACACTGAGAACATATGGCCTCATGATTGCATGCTGCACTGTCAACAAATATATCCTATTCTACACAGCCATGCTGATGCCCAATTGTGTCCTAACAACAAGGGAGCTGCATTTTGCTGAACCAAAGCCTATCTAGGCCACAGAATAAATCATTGGTCATGTGTTTGTGCGTCTATATGTTTCCATGGCACTAGACGGTTCTGCATTCATCCTCTTTGTGTGTGTGTGTGTGTGTGTGTCACTGCTGGCTTTGGCAGGGCCATAGTTACCATGGCAGTACTCTTGGACCTTGGCTAGGCCACAGAGGGACTCCCCCACTTCAAACACTCTGCTGCAGAAGAGGGAAAGGTTAGGCCTGGCTGAACCGACAGTCAGGGAGCAGCCATACACGCAGCTTACCAAAACAGCTTTACCTTTGGTGTTATGATTATCAGGCTGCTTTAATGTCAGCCTGTTTGATCAAATAGAAAGAGACTTGCATGTGTGATTGACTAGAAAGGATTCTGTTTGTTTGCATGATCAGGGTTCGTTACTGTTCAATATGAAGGAAATGAAGAGGCTTAGAGCTGGCTAATGACCCTGCCATTGAGTTTCACTGAAACCCTGAGCTAATATCTAATGCTAAAAGAGCAGCCTCTCTCCTTCCTCCGGAGAGGAGATTTACTAAGCAGGAGAGGAGGAGAGGAGAGGAGAGGAGAGGAGAAGAACCTCAACCAGACCAAGACATTGGCTTAATACCTGCTGTAATTGGACAGTAGGGATGAACACAAATAACACATGCATGTTAGAGCTATGGGCAAAATTAATATTAATAATTAAGTATAATAAAACTTTTATAATAGTATTCCACAATTTATTTGAGATCTCATTTCATGAAACATTGTCATCACTATTTGCTTCACATCATTAATTTAGACAACAGAAATGTGTATCACATGATTCTATTCTTAATATGGTTTCCTTGGGAGTATTTCCTTGTGTTCTTTGAGGGTCTAAGGCTGGTGGTGTTAGGTTGGTGTTAGGTTAGACTGGTTTGTAGGCTTGTTTCTGTCTTAACATGCTATTTTGTGATTTGTTTTCTGCCTCCGTTTCCTGAGTTGTAAATGTGTTTATCGTTGAGACATGTTTTATGATGAAGGGCTGTATAAATAAATTTGACTTGACTTGACACGCTCACACATACACACTTTATTGTGAGGATAAATGTGTTTCTCCAAATCCAGGTTTAGTAAAAGGCCAGCCCCAAAAAGTAGCACTAGGCCTAATGCTCTTGCAGGGGCATTAGGTTTCCAGGGTGTGCCCTGCAGTTTAACTTTCCAAACATTAATCTGCCCTTTCACAACTATCCCATATATCTAAAATTGAGAACACATGGGAAACTGAAAACAAACAAGAGCAGGAGTTGTGAAGGGCTGCTGCCGGTGCAGAAAATGAGCAATGTGGATATGTGGATTCAAATGAAGGTCAAACCGCTCAAGCAGCTATGTCACAATTTTAGTGTTACAAGTTCACACTTTATCTAGGTTACCCTCAAGGCTGGAACTTAAAGGCTAACTATTTCCACATTTTCTAAAAGGGGCAATGGCCTGTCTCCTGTCCAGCGAGGAGAGATGCTATTCAAGGAGGTGCTCGCCATAAAATCTCCCCACGGGGATCTACTGAAGGAGTGCAGAGCATTGTTCCCAACAGGAGGAGAACACACTTGAACAAAAGGCAAGCTGACACTTCCAGGAGGATGTCTGAACCTGGCCAAACAAATAAAGACACACACACACACGCAAACACACACATAAAAGAGCATTCCCCATTCCTGTTCCCGGTGATAATAAACAGTTCCTCCTTTGTCATTGGCTCCTGTTTATTGGACAGATTAAGGAATCACAGGAGAGAGAAAGAACCGTCTGCTGTCGCTACATTCAATCAGCAAAAAAAACACCACCACTGCTAGAGAAAACGTGGAGTCGACTAATGTCCCTCTAGAACAAGAACAAATACAGTCTTAATGTTTCAATTTAACATTTTAATTATAACAAACTATCTTCTATTTAGCAAATAAATGGCACTACGACCCGCCCTAGAACAAGAACTGGGACCAAACAGGGACAGAATGTGGAAACCAGACCAAATACCACTGCTATATACAAATCCCATCCTCACAACTCCCATTCCCATTTTTGCTGGGTTATTGGTTGTATTGTTTACATCAGTGATACTTTAAGTAGATGGTGGAGAGTATCAGGAAAGACAAGAAATGAAAGCATTTAGACCTTCATGAGACACTTCATTGAAACCCAGGATCATAATCATAATACATATACACATACATATGTGGAATCCAACCAAAAGAATTGATCCAGGTTAAGGGCTTCCCATTGACAACCAGTGTCAAACACACTGCATCATATCCATCAGGTTGACGATACTGACTGGATGATATCTGGTTTTTAATATCAATTCTATATATCGGTCTAACACTATAACAAAGTTTGTTGATTGGACTGAAGCCCACAGCATTGTGAGTATGTGTTTGGAGCCTTGTTCAGTTGATTCAACGGGACCGGGACATTACCCCTCCTGTCCTAACACTGACGTCCGCACATTCCTGACCAGAAGTGTGTTTACCTGGTAACATGCTGGCACTAAGGAGAAGTAAACTTTGGCTATCCAGAGACAGAAGAATAGCCAGCCCTGATTCTGTCCAGTACCATGGCGCATATATAGATAGAAATGGAGGGGAAGGACTCAACTGGAAAGAAGGGGAGGGCAGACACCATATAAGGAGACTCCCCTTTAGCACTGATGTTAAAATTCAAGTCAAGTTTATTTGTGTTGCCCTTAATCAGAGTTACAGTCTCAAAGGGCTTCACAACCACCACATTACAAAAACAACAGATGAAAAACAAAAACATAAAAATACAACATCCCCCCCAACCATACACCCTCACCGAAGACAAGGAAAAACTGCCATGAAGAAAAACACATTTTCCACTGCTTCCTACTGAAGCTGTCAGTACTTTTCCTGTATCCTGACAATAAATAGGCAATGACATTATTTGTCTTGTCCTATGTGACATATTTTGATGCTTGACATGACTGACTTGAATTTGCCTTTTGAAAATTGCCAACAATGCTGTAGCGATGGTGCATACACCAAATACAACATATCAATGCCTACGATTTATTACTAGCATGGGATTCATGTTGTTGTTGCTTGATTTTTGCCTCACCTGACGAAGGTTCAACCAAACTGCTCTCCTTCCCTGCTCTCCTTCCCAGCCTACTACAACCCCTGCTACAACCCCAGAATTTCCCCTGGGGATCAATAAAGCATCTATCTATCTACAATATCAACCAGGCCAACCACAATGAAATTTCCTAAACTGACATAATATCCATTACAATTCTAATAAAGATTCTTGTACAGAATGTGCAGTCTGTTCTGCAGTTTGATGATGTATCTTTTGGCTTGTCACCGCCACAAATAGCCTTGGTTATGAACACTGTGACGGCCATAACACAACACACACATTTCCCAGTAAATATTAAGCTGTTGCAGAGTGCCACTAGCTATCCAGAGTCAGGCATAGTGCAAGACTTAAAACATCCTTTTCCCTCATCTGGGTCAAGGGTAAAAGTGAGAGCCTACACACACACACACACACACACACACACACACACACACACATACACTTAAAGGAGGAGGAGGAACCAGGGCAGGATGGTACAGAATGGCTGGCATGTTGTAAACATACTGGCAAGTTTGTGTTTATTTCTTTGCCTGTGGGTAAGGAGAGCTAGCTAGTCAGTTGAAATCTGTTATGACTGCAGCAAGGAGGGTGTGTGTGGGAGTGTGTGTGTGGTTGGAATTTGTCAGCACACACAAACAGCAAAACGTCACACTCTCCACAGCTGGGAGGACCAAACTTGTTCTTCTAAGCACCACCCTGTTAACTCAGTCCCCGGGGCCAAGTGAAACATGAACCAGGTTTGAGTGTAATACTGGAGCGGGTGGAGCAGCACTGAGGCAGAATTCATACATAAAGAGGGCTTCTGTCTTCATACCTTCATCCTCTCCATTTGTTCACAGTGCCTTCAGCATCCCAAGCTGGCTAGTTGTCTAAGGGTGTGAGAGTCTGTTGGTCTCAGTAGAAACAAGGCCAATAGCTCCAGCTGACGTCAACGGACTGTAGCTGGGTTCAGCCTTGGACCAATGCTGGAGCAGCAGAACAAAACTTTTGGCAGCATGCCTGAAGTGAAGTTTGCTCTTGAGTTAGTTTCTTCTTTTTTGTGAAGCACTAATAGGTAGCTTAATATTTGACCATGTGCGCAATGGTATGATTTGCTTCAAATTCATATGCTTAGAATGTGGTTCACGTCATCACTAAGCCTCTCCTTTATAGCCTGTTTATTTAGCTGTAATAACCTGCTGTGGCAGCCAGGGAAACACCAGGGTTCTTTAAAATACGCCCAGTTCAAAACGAGGAACAGACCTCAAATTCAAAGAGACCCAAAACTCAGAAACAGGTGCCATATTTTACTGAGAAGCAGCTCGTAAAAATTAAGAAATACCCTTTCTACATTGCTCTTCATTCTGCTGCATTGCACATGGCCCTCTTGGAAGACAAAGAAATAGTTGTTTATAAATAAATAACAGAAGCATAATCTGTGCTTATGGCCTTGTGCCACATTTGAATAGAAACCAGAGCTGGGTGGTAACCCGTTCCTCAGTAATATGTTACAATAATGTTTTTATTTTTTCCAGTAACAAGCAGTGTACAAATTACAATTTTAATTTCAGTAATTATATTCCAATTACCAATAAAAAAAATATGTGTTACTCTTTGTCACCCTCTCCATGAATCAGACTGAAGTTGAACCAAACCATACCCCACCCTCATCTCCCAGTTCATGTTGCTCATAATTAGTGGTCTCCCTCTGTGAGTTGACAGAGGCTTGCCCTGAGCGAGCCCAACCTCTATGAGCTGGCCAAGATGAAAAAATAGTGAAGTTCACTTTGTCCAGGTGAAAGTATTCTCACTACTTTGATTTTATCCAGTAAAAGGACAACAAGAACATTGGACATCAACGCTGTTTGGTTTCCTGATCATTCACAGGAGAGGAAATGACGAGTTTTGGGGGTGTAAAGGAAAAGTACTATCACAGTTATCAGTTATGTAACCAATGAATGCTCCCATAGTGTAATAGGTAAAGTATATATAACATTACTTTTGAAATGAGGAACAAGTAACAAGTAGTATAGTAGTTTTTTTAGTAACACGCCCACCACTGTAGAGAACACATGAAACGTCATGAGGTCACTACAAATAAACTACTTCCACTAGTAAACTACTCACACAGGGAAAGTCTTGGTTCCTCTGCGAGTCTTGTCCTCCTCAGGCTCTTCATCTGAACTGCTGCTGGCCGTGGCCTCAGAGTCCAAGGCATCCTGCAGGCCTCTCAGCACCGCCTGGCTGGAGCGGCTGAACTCTTGAATCTCTGTGAAGGAGGACGAGACTTTGGGCCAGTCTAGCTGAGGCAAGCAGGGTTTGCTGCCCGCTGGGAGAGTCTGGGGTGGAAGAGGCTTGGAGTCTGGGCTGTCGGAGGATGCACCTCCGGTTTGAGGCTGCCTCTTCAGCCCATCCAGCTGCTGGCTACAGTGCAGCGAGGCGTGCTCCCCTAGCAGAGACTGCAGTCTCCTCTGGAGTCTGTCCGCCCGGTTGAGTAGCCCTGTCTGCCTGGAGAGCTGCCACTGAGCCTGCTCCTTCATGGCCTCCTCCAGCACAGCTTCAGGTTCAGGCTGGTAAGTGTCCACCCTCCTGTCCCAGAGCTGCAGTGGAGCTGGAGTCAATGTAGTGGGGGGAGTGAGGAGGGCAGCATGACACTGAGCCTGAAACTCCCCATGGGAAAATGGAGGAAGAGGAAGACAAGGAGGAAGAGGGGGGTGAGGCACATCACCACCATCTGGCCCACAGCCAGGAGCACCAGAGTGGCCACGCTGCAGACATGTCTCTTGGCTAATGTGCTCAGGGACTGGGACTAAAAACATGTCTGATACACCTGGAAGGGCTGAGGCCACCTGATAGGAATCTTTCAGGCTTTTGCTGAGGGACAGGAGGCTGAGGAGGGACGCCGGGCTGGGGAGGAGCACCATCTTACATTGTTCAGCAGATGCCTGTAGAAAGGGGGGGAGGACAGGGTTCTCAGGGTTGTTGGGGAATTCCAGGGGGCTCTTGGTGAGGCAGGAGTCCAGAAAGGGCAAGGAAGAGAGGTTCAACCAAATCTTCTGGGAGAAACCACCCTCCATCATTTTCATCTGAGGCTCCAGCTCAATGCTCAGCATGGCGCCCCCATCTGACTCCATTTTGGTGGAGGTCAGGGTTGAAGACAGGTGGATCCCATGGCCGTCCTTCAGTATTTTGGTCAAGGCTGGGGCCATTCCCTTTTCTGAACCACTGATGCTCTTGGTATCCAGCCAGCAGACTTTACAGACCACACCTTAGATGATCAGATGTTAGCCGGTAAGAAAAAACACAATCATTTTCAGCTATTGGTCATTTCCCCTACTGAGCCAAATTAAATGCTTATGAAAAACAACTGGTATTCCTATAATAGATTTTAGAGGAATGCTGCTCAAATATCAAAACTAAAAGTCTCTATAGGAATATGAGAGTGATACCATAGGTGACAAAAATACAACAAAGTACAATTAGGTTACTACAAACTCACTAATGAGCATCACAGACACAGCAGAAGTCCTTGTATGGATATTACTTTATATAGTGTAGGGATATTATGTGAATTTTATAGTGCACTGGAGATCAGAAATACCATTTGGAACGACAGTTAGACTTGCCACAGGCACACTTTAGCCCCTACAGCAATACTGCAGTGATTTTCGTTGGGGAATCGACCAATCCGTAACTAGCTGACGTTAGCCCAAATGTACCGTTAACGGATCTTGATCTTGGTGGCTCCATGCGTAAGGGGGTGCATATGACATTGTGTTTGTAAAGAATAATTGGCAAACCATTCTCTGTGCCTGCCACGGAAACCTATTTTTATACTGGGAATGTCAGTTGACGCGTACATACATATGCTATCGGACAGTCACCAGTGAAACATCCATTATCGGACAAGTCCTCGTCTAACGGGCTTCTTTCCTTTACAGTCCTTTGGCCCTTTGGACCACAATCCCCCCACAACTGTCATTCTGCAGAATTTAAAGTGGTTTAACAGCGTATAGTCATTTTTTGTGACGATACACAGGGTCCGTTGGGCAGGACCATCCGCCAAAATAGCGCTGTATGATGAAGTTAACCTAGATCTGTTTTTCTGGCTCCTAAAACTTGTATAAGCCTAGCGGGTAACGTTAGCGTTAATGTTTCAGCCCAGATCCCCATCTCGTTAACAAATAGTTGTGGAAGAAAATGGAAGTGATCCCCAACATCATGATAACAAAACAGGCATTGAGCATGTTGGGCTACCTGTCCGAGAATGGAACTAAGATCTTGGAGGTTCTATGCTCTGCACCGGTAATCGTCCATCACAGGTGAAATAGGCGTAGGTTCTGTTACATAAGCCAACGATAGATAAGCGGTTTCAGAGCCACTTTGACATTGGTAAGCAGCGGTTTGCTCGCGGTCGTGCTGGCAAAACTGTCGAGCTTGTTATCAGAGACGCTGAAAAATAATCGTGTCCGATAATGGACCCCTTTACATTAGCTAACATTCCGTGGTAGTTGTAAACAAAGTCTAGTTAAAGTGAGCCTACTCACCTGACCAGGATCCTAAAAAGTGTCAGCCGTTCGCTTAAACCTAACGTTTATACCAGAGATCTGACATCAAGTCTTGTTTCCGCTGATCCGAAAAATACAGAATAGGAAGTCTGCATGGTTTATGACTAACCAACATTAGCATTTACTTGTGGGATGTCCAAAGATCTGCGATTCAGATCGCTATCTAATTTCATGTTAACTGAAATTATTTTCCATGGATCCTTTACCATCAACTGCCGCGGATGGAGTTGATCTGGAGGAGGAGGGGCAGAACCAGTCTAATGCTGCCTTCAAGTACTCACAATAAGATCTGACTTCCAAGCTGAACGAAGTAAATACGACTTGTCCCGCATTCAAGTGTATTTTGTCTGTAATAATGAGAAGGAGCTGCGGATCGCACTCTCTGGTAGGAGTGGAAAAAGTATTGAACATATCCTACTCAAGTAGAGGTGCTGTTACTTTGCTAAAATCTTTACATAAGTAGAAGTAACAGACAGACGACAGAGTTCAAACCAAGAAAATATGTTGTGAAATAAAGTGCATTAATTAGGAAACGTTTGATTCAACAGAACAATTTACTTTGTGATAGGATTATAGTAACTCAGTAATCTGTGATCATAAAAAGCCCATTCCTATTATTCAATAACATTATTAGTAAGGCTAGCGAACTAGCTAGGCAGTAACCAGGCTAACTCAAAACAACAAAGCTCTGACTGGAAGGATGGCTTTAGGGCTAATATTAGCTTAGCAACTATCATGAACAAATCTCATTTGATTTGATTTTGTTATAGTTAGTTAACTAAATATTTTTAGTTAATATTTATTTTATTGCAATATCTCCGACAGTATGACAGTACTTGAAGGCAGCATCTCTATCCTTGGCCCATTGCCAGTCTCGAAGGGCAAAATCACAGACAGGGATATTTATGTATTATTGATACAGACTGTGTATGGCAGTGAAAAATGACATAATCCGAAATAACTAAATGCAGACGTGGGTTATACATGTATACATTACATGAGCACTAACGACAAATCACTAATATTCATAGCTGCATGGCAAGTTAAAGCTTTGCTGCGATATTTGTATGGTGTCTTAACATTTCTAATAGGATTACGATAGTTACTTTTTGAGACTGACCTCTCAGTATGTATCTAGTAAACATAAGCCTCTTATCCCAAATGTCCCAAATGTGATTTATATCACTGTATATCCCAGAGATTCAAAATAAAAATCAAGACTTTTTCAACATTATATCATTATGCACTTCAACATCAGTCACACATACGTTTAAGATCCATATTTCTGCATACACAACCTCCACTGCACAGTCGGAAAAAGCCAGTGCGCCCCCTGGAGCATTTTCGGACTGTTTGCAACAGTGAGAGATGAACATTTTGTTTGTCCCAGTTCCCATTTCAGAGTAGAATTAATTAGTTGAATATACTCCATCAACCTAAAAATCTACGGACTATGCCTTTGAACATTCTACTCCATTCATGTGCTTTTGAATCCAGGCAGAAAGTGGGGATAGATTTCAAAATATTTTAAAAATATATGTCTTATTATTTTTTGCATTATGTTTTTTCTTTGTTTTTTAAGGGACAGTAGACTATGACCAGTAACCTCACGTTAAACAACTCACAGGTCCCACAAACCTTTTAATTTTAGGATTTTAAGATTAGTGCACATATGATGACTTCTATTGTAATTGAGGTCTAAATAACAGAAAACTGTAATTTTACAGCCAACTAGGCAGATAAATGGCTGAAATAACATTAACAGGCCATGCCACACCATCTTTTGTTGCAAAAGAAAAACTTCAAGGTCATCTCACCAACTGGTAATGGTCCTCACGTCTTAAGAATCACCCCCTTGTTCAGACAGTTATTATTTACACAGCACTTTGCCACCTTGGGCTGCTCTGAGCCAGATATTGGCTGCCTTCTGACTGAATCCAGCCCTACTGGCCCCCAGGTTGACTGTGGTGCCTGACATGTACATGGTAGTGACGGTGTAGAAGATATATTCACTGAAATGGGTAGTGGAAAAACGTGGAGACAAGAAATGGACCAGGATCCACACTGCACAAAACAGGCAGATGACTCCCCATAGGAGCGCAGTGATGCTGACCTTCATCTGACTAGGGAGCTGTGGACAGGAGAAGGGACCGCCAATCGCGATCAAACACCTCATGTGTCTGCACAGGTAGATTACAGTGGCATCACTGGACCACAGCATAACACACACACACAGAAAAAGAAGTGGACAAATTTCATGGAGAAACATATGTGTGTTGCTGCTTTGTTTCAAACGAAGATGTTGAAAATATGTGCGTTCTTTTATGATCCATTGTGAAATTGCGATTGACTCCATCAAATGCAAGGCTTTCTAAAAGAATGACAGTAAATATGAACATACAGAACACTCTGTCAAAAAGGAAAGTGCAGTAGAAGATGAATTTGATACTCCTCTTTATCCAGATGAACAGAGCTCGCTGTGCAGGGAGGATCTGGCTGTAGTAGGAGAAGTTAAGCCAAACAGAGGAGGTCATACTATAGACCACTAGCAGATAAGCAGCACGGTTGAACGTATCATTACAAGCCCTCCAAGAAAACAACATTGCAATAACTGACATAAGATAGATCATTTTACAGCAAATGAAGGACCACAGGAGTAGCTTCAGAGGTTTCTTGATCCCTGTAGCAGACGGACCATGCAGAAGAGGTGAATTATGTTAGCCAGGATGTGGAGAATTATTAGAGGCCCATTGATTAGCACACATATCAGAAGGTCCATCTTCACCTCCATCCTGCTCGCTGTCTTTGTGTTTTGTGTCTTTCTCCTCTGTGGTGCTATAAACACCAAAGCCTGCAGTTGTACATTGTGTGGGGTACTGATGAGGAAAACTATGCTCAACGTAGCATATCTGTAGCATGTCACTTCTTGACTTTAATGTAACGTTGGCCTTTGCATTTTTCATTGACATCTCAAAGAAAATAATGTATTGTTTTCAACTTTCTCTATACTCAACCAGCAAAACTGTTGATTCATTTACAATGCTGGGAGAGCCAGCTTCACGTTTATGCCACTCGCTTGTTTGATTCTGGTCTGGAGCATATCTGCTTAATGATGTGATTGTGTAGATAGTTGTTTTTTGCGTATTGCCGTAACATCTCTGCTTTCGGTTTTCACTTTTGTTCCCCTTGAAATATCAGCCCTGGGCAGTATCTCAGCCTATCTCGTACCATCCTTACCAGACTGGGAACCTTTCTGTTGCTTACTAGATCTACTGCAGATTATTTTCATCTCACTGTTACCCTTTTAAACTATAACATGGGCACTTTTATCCACAGCACCTTGCTGTACCATGAACGCATACATTTTCAGCATGGGTTGCCCCAGTATGAATCGAACCTCTAACCCTGTCAGGGTTTGTGCCATGCTCTAACCCACTGGGCTACACAGGACTATTTATGCTCATTCAGTCTTTTGGTACCAAATATAAAATAAACAACTATAATATTTGATCAAAATACACTTTACACTATATAGACTTGATTTCAATCAAAAATATTACTGTTACACACAATGATCCCAACTACGTGGAGGCATCATTAGCCACAGTTTCAACTGTAGCAAGCGATGTCAACTGATTGGAGAGCAGTTTCATATCATTTGTTGCCTTGTGGTCGACACAGAGTGATTTGAGCGCCGTCCAGACATCGTCTGCCTTTGCCTGAAAACAGCCTGACTGACGCACAGGTTGACCGTGGTGTCTGACATGTACAGGGCAATGACTGTGTAGGTGATCCTAGCACCAAAGAAGAAGTCCTTTGAGTAAGTATAGCTGACTGAATCAAACAGATGCCACATGTAATAGAGGAAGTACAGCACTCCTTGGAAGATCCCAGTGATGGTGACCCTCATCTGACTGTGAAGCCTTGGAGAGGAGAAGGAGCTGCCACTCATTGCCATGCTTCTCAGGTGTCTGTGCAGGTAGCGCACCACTACTAGAAACCATTGTAAGGCACAGACAGAGAAAGGTATAGCCAGCAATGATGAAGAAAGAAGCTCTACTTGCGTAGTACAGGTCATCACTAACACGTCCAGTCATTGTCCCGTTGTTACTGGCGTTGCTGTCAGTAATCTCTATTATTAACTCTGCAAAACACACTGCAGAATTGAGCAAAAAGACCATCCTGTCTGGAAACAAAACCATGTAGATGATGGATTTGATGTTCGTCTTCACCCAGATGAAGAGAGCTCGCTGGGCAGGGATGATCTGGGTGTAGTAGTAGAAGTTCAGCCAAACATAGGACGCCATGTTAATATATACATTGTACAGCACAAGCAGAAATGACACAACGTACAGTTCAAAGCTTCTCTTCAACCAAAACTCACAGACCATGATAGTGAAAGAGATCAAATAAACAATTGTGCACCAAATCGGAAATCCCAGTAGTATCTTTAGAGGTTGCCTGAGCCCTTGTCTGTTGCGCGGTGGCAAGATCAAGCAGCACGCAAAAAAGATGTTCACCACAAAGTTGAGAAAGGTAAGGGGGACATTGATGAAAAAAAAGCCAAGTTGCTCATTTCAATGAGTTTAGGTGACATTTCCAGTTCAGCAAAGTATTGTGCCTCTCTGTGGTGCCTCTCTGTGCCTCTGTGTCTTATTGAGCTCACACCCAAACATTACACTTATATGAAGCCAGGAAACCAACTTAAATGGACCAAAAGAGCCATAACATGGGCATATGTAAACAACTTTATCCACAAAGGAAGGAATAGCAACATAGCATAGCTTTCTGTCTGTACACATGAGAGATGCACTTTCCCTGACAATAATGCTTGGAATAGATCAGCATTTTGTAATCACAATAGCAGATGTGCTGCGAGGCAATCATTTGATGTAACTCATATGATGGTGTGTTTGGAGATGGCATGATATAGCTATTAGGTGTGGTTATTAGCGTGACACCTGTGATGTCTGTCATTCCTCAATCAGTTTTGAATCTTGGTTGAAGGTGAGGTGGTAGGAGGAACTGTGATGGAGGGGTAGGGACCAGGTGGTTTTGTGTGCTTGTGTGTGTGTGTGTGTGTGTGTGTGTGTGTGTGTGCTGGGTCAATCTGGTGAAAACAACAAGGAGCAATTTTGAATACCACTTCGTCATGCACATCCTACGTTCTTTGAACTACTCCCCGGCTACTCCGCCTGCCTCTCTGTGTCACACACACACAAACAAAGACCTATTGTAACCCTATAATACATTTTAAAAGGATCCTGTACAAATACCCCAGAAAACTATAAACTATAAACTAATAGAAATATTAGACACCATAGAAAATAAAAAAAAATATCATAAAGCAGATTAAGGACACAATAAATCAGTAAGGGTGAGATCATTTTGTGTCCTGTCCTGTGTAATTTAGTGTCTTGTCCTGTGCAATGAGGGTCTTGTACCATTGGGGGGCTACCGTTTCCTGTCCTGTGTCCTGTTCCACCTGTTTTATCAACATTATGTTCACCATTTATCTTTAGTTTTCAGTTGTGTAGGCTGGCTTGCAGCTGAAATACTGATTTTAGTAATCTTCCGCTAAAGAGACTAAAGTGTTCTCAGCTTCATCTGAATTCACTAAATTTCAAAGTAAAACTAAAGCACCCCTTTTTCCAGTTCTAATGAATTTGTCTGCCTTAAGGCCAAAGCTGAATAACTGACTGGTTATGGTGAAACTGTCGTATTGTTCGCTGCTCTGTGGATGCATGTCACCCTGCCATTTATCAAAGGACATATATACAATACCACCTTTCTAAAATTACAGATGAATTTGAACTCTAATACTTACACAATGCAAACTGTGTGGACTACAGAATCAAAATGGAGCCGGAGATAGACTGCAGTGCAACACTTTTATTTAAATAAGCATGTCTGACTAAAACGCCAGAATTAAGATGCCGTTCACACATGAAGGAAGAAAATAGTTACATGAAAATAAGTTTCCATCTAAAACACAGCAAACTAATTATGATACATCTTTACATTCAATCACTCAATGAGATCTAATACTTCTGATACTTCCGACACAGATATTGTGGTGAATTTCTTCACTCACACACACGCACACACGCACGCACACGCACACACACACACACACACACACACACAAAGCCATGCGTATGTGTGAGACATCCATTATGCTACATGTCAAAGCCTTTGACATACAGGGAATAAATAAACGCATCAAATTAAAAAAGTCTTAACATTTTCTATTGGCATGAGAAACACATTTCGTGCATCTAACACCTTCAGTGGTCTGTTAAATTCTTGTTCCATCAATACTCCATCCTCACCCTATGATCTAAGAAGACATTAGTCAACAGGTTTGGCAGCTCCGAGTTTCATTTGACTCCGTGGTCACAGCAGTGGCACGCACATATTTAAACACTTAACATATTAACACACACACACACACACACACACACACACACACACACACACACACACACACACACACAGAGCAGGCAGTGGTATGTCACCCCCCTCTCACCCCTCCCAGCCTCCACCTCATTGGGTAGGACAGTATCATATGTTGCCGTTTGCACCAATGGGAGGTCAAGGCCCCCATTGTGCGGGCGGTCAGCGGTCAAACCACATCCCGCCACGGGCAGTAACGTCACCACGGAGTTAGTCTTCATTGCGGAACAAATTGCAGATGGCTGTCATTGGCTGGTTTGATTCTTGACTTTCCCGGACCACGCCCTTCCTCATCTCAGACATTTCGATACCACATTTGTATTTGATGGGTGGCCCCCCCGGCGGGAATCGAACCCCCGACCCTTGACAGTGTTGGTGCCACGCGCCACTCACTGAGCTACAGGCAAATTCATTTCATTTACTCACTATTTTGGCAGTGGTTTGAAAAGATGAAGCAGAAGCAGGTGAGAACAGCCTCGTTCTCAACAATGCACGCGGCGAACTGAAAATACCCTCACCCCCAGCAATGTGATTTAGAACAACAGATCAGTTTTCACGTCCTCGACTGCACTGTTGCGACTGTGTGTGAGGTCTTTCTTCTGATCTGGCATCGGTGGGCAGCAGTGGCAGTGTGTTTAGAAGTGCTA
>OOFE01050958.1:24260-47321 GCA_900323365.1 Monocentris japonica | reverse complement strand
GGGGGAGAGATAGAGATGGGGGGGTCAAGTGTAAGTGGGGTCACAGGCTTAGCATTGCTCAGCCATGTTCTCATCGAGCCCCGTTGCAGGCGGACCATGCCAAGTCGGAGCTCACGCTTTATGTAATGCTTGGGAGGTGGAGTGTCGAGCTCTGCTCAGAATCAAACCCGCCTTTGTTTAACAAAACACCCACTAATCTGTGACGTTGGAATATTTTAGACATCTATTTTGATGGAATCGGCCGCCGTCAGGTAAACTTGCTGCACCCAAAATGTTTTGACAGATTCCAAGGTTACCGAAGTATTTTGATGAAAGTCGGAGCAAAATATTTTGGTAAGCAGAATTAATGGCACATTGTCGAGCTGATCTTTAACTTTCTGTTGGAAGATTGGTATGTGAAAAAGTCACGGCTTAACTCTGTGGCATTAGATCCAGGCCCCTTTGAATGACACAATCATTATGTCAAATGCTGTTGTGAATTTAATGGACAGTTAGAAGTTACACAGTATAATTATGACCTTGAACATAAACAACTAATTCTTGAGAAGTAAAGAAAAGCAGCATCAGAAAAGAAAATTCACAGGAGAAAGCGTTTTTTTTTTATGTAGTTATGCATTACATATTTGAGAATAAAAGATGGCTGACTAGCTCCCTGGTTACCTGAAGAGTTTGATTAGCAACCAATTCCATTTTTGATAAAGCACAGCTAGCTATGCATTGTGGGAATGATCGGCACGGTTGGAACGCATCGTCGACCAATCAGTTTGCTTGGCTGTTGTATAATAAGCTGTGTGGTCTCATCCTGAGAATATGACTGAGCATATTAGGCTTCATAAGGGAGGGAAAAGGCTCTGCAAGTATGACAGGTATGATAAACTTTTCTCTAAATGTAGTCCAGTTGGAATGCACGTCTAAATAAAACACAGCCGGTTGCCACAGGTGAAAAATAAAATACACTCACAAGAGCTCAGTGAATATGAAAAGTCGATCTCCAGAATGCCATATTTCCATTTTTTTGGGGGGGAAAAATCATTACCTGAAGTTCATCATTCATAATCTCTAAAATAAAGAATAAAGAAATGAAGAAAGTCCAATTTGAGAAAGTACTTTTTGTCAACCAAGGACTCAAGCAACCTATCCTCAAAAAAGCACCACAATTTGTCTTAATTTTGTGCTGTCAATCATTATTTAAGAGTGGCCGTCTTCTATTTCGAGTTCACACTGTGGGCAAACGTGGAGATCAATTCCCCAATGAGGCCTAATAACGTCATCACTTAATTTCCTGGACTCATCTCCCGATTGAGATAAGTGCATCGTAACATGTTGCGAGCCTAATCTTAACTATTACGGCGATATTTGTGAAAGCTTGTGTAATCATATGTCAGCCAACATAGCTTGACAAGGCGTGTGCTGCAACATGCAATTGTGTTGATAGGAGTCAACCTCATGAATGTGGCGCTTGTGAACCGCATCGTCACGTCTTAGCTGGCACATAATTTGATTTTTCGCCTTGTATTGAGATGTTCGGTTTAAGCGTTAAGTACTGTTAAAAGGCACATGGCTGCAGAGAGATTTGCCTTTGATGAAGATAAATGTCAGCCCCTACTTCTATGTGAAATTTGTTGAGCAAGGATGTGTTCCCAGGATAAACACTGGGTGATAAAAACACCAGGCTGCAAGAATTATGCTCCTGCTAAAAGCAGCATAAAGCACTGAGGATTTAAAACGGATTGTGTGGTTCTCACCGAGCACAAAGACCTAAGAGGAGATCCGGGCTGGATCGATTGCATTTGTTCGTCTCACGCGGAACACATTCTGGGGTTAAGAACTTAGAGATTATCGGATAACATTTAAAAGTATGGAGTATGGAAATGAAAGAATATGGATGCTGACTTCTCACAGAGTGAAACTGCTGCCAAAATAATTCATTCTTGTGAAAAAAAAGTGATGTAATACAACCCCGATTCCAGAAAAGTTGGGACGCTGTGTGAAACATAAATAAAACAAATCCTTTTTGACATATATTCAATTGAATACAGTACAATGACAATATATTTAAGGTATCAACTTCATTGATTTTTGTAAATATAAGCTTATTCTGAATTTGATGCCAGCAACAGGACAGGGGCAACAAAAGACTGGGAAAGTTGTGGAACGCTCCAAAAACCTGTTTGGAACATTCCACAGGTAAACAGGTTAATTGGTAACAGGTGATCATGAGAATCATGATTGGGTATGAAAGGGGCATCCCCGAAAGGCTCAGTCATTCACAAGCAAGGATGGGGATAGGTTCACCACTTGGGTAAATAGTCCAACAGTTTGAGAACAACATTTGTCAACGCACAATTGCAAGGAATTTAGGGATTCACCATTTACAGTCCATAATATCATGAAAAGTTTCAGAGAATCCAGAGAAATCTTTGCATGTAAGGGGCAAGGCCAAAAACCAACACTGAAGGCCGTGATCCCTCACTGCGTTAAAAACCGACATGATTGTGTAAAGGGTATTACTACATGGGCTCGGGAACACTTCAGAAAACCGTTGTCAGTAAACACAGTTCGTCGCTGCATCTACAAATGCAAGTTAAGACTCTACCATGCAAAGCAAAAGCCATATATCAACAACATCCAGAAACGCCGCCGACTTCTCTGGGCCCGAGCTCATCTGAGATGGACTGACGCAAAGTGGAAAAGTGTGCTGTGGTCTGACGTGTCCACATTTCAAATTGTTTTTGGAAATCATAGACGTCGTGTCCTCCGGGCTAAAGAGGAAAAGGACCATCCAGATTGTTACCAGTGCAAAGTACAAAAGCCAGCATCTGTGATGGTATGGGGGTGTGTTAGTGCCCATGGCATGGGTAACTTGCACATCTGTGAAGGCTCTATTAATGCTGAAAAGTACATACAGGTTTTGGAGCAACATCTGCCGCCATCCAGACATCATCTTTTTCAGGGATGTCCCTGCTTATTTCAGTAAGACAATGCCAAGCCACATTCTGCACGTGTTACAACAGCGTGGCTTCGTAGTAAAAGAGTGTGGGTACTAGACTGGCCTGCCTGCAGTCCAGACCTGTCTCCCATTGAAAATGTGTGCCGCATTATGAAGCGCAAAATATGACAACAAAGACCCCGGACTGTTGAGCAACTGAAGTAACTCAAAAATATCAAGCAAGAATGGGAATTTCGCTTTCAAAATATTAGTGTCCTCAGTCCCCAAACGCTTACTGAGTGTTGTTAAAAGAAAAGATGATTGTTTTTGCTCTTTTAATACTTGTACATTTAATACATTGGTCAACCTTGGTTGTTTTTGTGCTTCATAAATAAATTTGACTTGACTTGTATATTGAGTCAGAATGCGACCCATTCAAATCTTGACCACATACCGTGCAGGAAGAAGCGTATGATCGAAGATCTGATGCAAGTCTGATACATCCACCCTATTACGCAAGCTCTGTTCTCCAAAATAAGAAAGATATCTGGATCAAACATCCAAATCCCAATAAACAAGGCCACAATGATGTATCATATGAGGCTATTTATTGGATTTGTTAAGTGTATAAAATCACTCTTATTTTGAAATTTGTTCTTGTTGCGCTTGAGGCAGCACTGGGGCGTGGAGTATAGCACTTGCTCAGTGGTACAAATATTTGACAACAGTAGCTGGTCTGTTTCTGAGATGACTATTGTTCACATCAATCTGTTTTGTACTCAAGAAGGAAGCAATCTGTTTTTGACCAGCCACTTCTTGCTGCACAGTATCTGGTCAAGATTTCCTCTCAGGTTTTGAATGGGTTGCATTACAAATGAATGACAGCAACATTGTAATGTTGGCTAAAACAGTAGTAGTGCAGAATAGTAGTAGTGCAGTCAGTAGTAGGACTTTTTTATTCCACAAGGTTTTATAACTGTAGTAAATAGTGGCAGCTGTACATTTGTGTATCATCTGCATACTAGGGGTGAAAAAAAACATATTCACAGATAATATTACCAAGGGAGAGCAGGCCAAGTGAGATTAAGAGAGGACCTTGAACTGAACCCTGAAGGGTGCCAAACTAAAACTCAAAATGTACTATGATGTCTTCTAATTTGACCAATTGGAATCTATTTGTCAGGTATGACAAATCTCCAATAGTGTGGAGACATACAACATTTTCTCAAAGGTCCAAGGGGATGTCATGATCGACTGTATCAAAGGCTACACATCAAGGAGAACTGATATAATTTCAATAGGGCTGCTAGGAAAGGTGTCTATGAATTTTCAAGTAGTCCTAGATTTAATCACATCGAAATTAAAAATTGGGAAATTGTCAATATCTATATTAAAGATCTCAAATCATTCACTTTCATTAATTTGTTTTCAAATATTCAAATATACTCAGGATAAGAATAATGTGTGTAATGATAATTGGCCCAGATAATCGCTAAAGGTTTGTGCAGGGAAGGGCTTGCTGTATCACCAAAATTACCAAATGACAATCATATGCACTAGCCATATACAATGAATGGAAAGTGTGTTTAATAGCACTCTCTTTCTGCCTCTTTGCAGCTGTCATGGGCATGCATATGGAAATAATATGTAAATCTCATTATTTTGCCCACATAATATTTTTTTGTACGCAAGGCCATGCAAATCTAGAATTGTGCCCAATTCACTAAGACATCACAACACCTATTCTACCAAATTATTGTAGCGCGTAAAAGATTGAAAGGTGGTGTACAGACTTTCAATTTGGCCAGTAGGAATGGCTGCTATCATTGTTGCAAGATGCAGGCATCATCGTCAGCCAAGTCGGGCAAACCCTTTTTCACTTGTTTATTGTATAATGCTGCTTAGCTTTATCAATTTCAATTCAAATACCAAAAAATATTCCCTTAAAATATAAATAGATCAGAGAATGTTTAAAGAATTTTAAAGGGGTTTTGGGTGCAAGGGTACCAGCCTGGGTGGAAGCTTAAAACTGAAGCACACAATTTGCGTTTGCCATTAGTAATGAAGGGGCTATTCATTTGCACAGTGCTCTTTATAGATTGCTTAGTAAATAAGACAAACACTGCTCTTAGTTCAAGCAACAGAGGTGCAAAAAAAATGCAAATTGCAATGCAATCTTTGTAAATTGGTGGTATAGTCTTCTTAACACATCGCCAATAGTCAAGAGGGCATTCTTCACTGTCATTATGGGAACAATAGTCATGCATCTATGTACAATGTACAGTCAAGGGCTGCACCCATAATCACAGTAAAGAATGCCTTCCAAGCTATTAAAGCTTTTACACAATGGTTGCAAATGCATGTGCACTGTCTAAATAGGCGTACATATATGAGAATAAAAACAGCAGAAAGTACAGGTGGTGAACCAGCAATTATTCTATAGGAATCATCAGCATGGCTGAAACACATCTTTGACCAACCAAGATGGTAGGTTGACACCATCTATTATGCAATAGGGTCAATGAGTTTGAAGATTAAGTTATCAGACAAAGAAGAATCTCTACACTGGACTCTGATTAGCAGTAACCACAGGATTTAGCACTTGTTTAGGGTGGGCTGCCAATCAAGACCAAGTCTAGTTGTGATGCATTGACTGCCAGTCTGAAACTGCCAGTGAAAGCCTAACTCCTCAAGCAAAATCAAAACTGGTCATGCGTATGTCATAATCAAATGTATGTGTTTACTTAAATATTTTTAAGGGGAATAGCTGAATTCCTATAATAGGGCACCTTTAAACTAACCAAGTTTTGCAATTCTGTCATAAATCATCATCAAATCTGTAAGGAAATACATGCATTCTTGAAAGAAGGACAGGGAGGTCTATAGAAAATAAATAAAGGCAAAGCAGACTGGAAGTATTCTGTTGAATTTGCCTGCTATCTGGTTTGGAGAAACTCGATCACAAGAATCCCAACAGGGAACAGAAACTATGGTGGACCTAAGTTATAATGCTTAAGTTCGAATAACATATCACTGCTTCACCCCTAGCTTGGTTTGACTCTCATGGGATATGATGGTATGAAAAGCCATACGGACACACCTTATGTGTCATCTCGGGTTATCATGGGTAAGAGAGGCTCTCGCCTGGTTTACAAGAACAGGTCACCTCTCATCCAGCCAGGATGGAGGCCATCTCTTTAGCAGACCTGGTTTCCCTCAGAAGCTTAAACAGAAGTTGGTCTAGAAATCCATAGCCATTGGCGGAGCTCCAGTCAGCCAGCTAATGGTTTAACAATCAATATATCATTATCATATTAATTGTGATACCTTGGTAAACAAATGAGACCATGGTCAAGACAATTGGTAGCCTCTATCTCACACCAGTGGTATTGTTTGTGGTAGTAAGACCACATTTCCCATAAATCCCCATTGCTTCCTGCGCCCGCCCCCTCCCATCCCTGGCGTCTTCGGGTTTACTGAATAGGAACATTTTGGAACAGATTTTTCCATCGGCCTTTCACTCCTACCAACATCTGCCATTGCTAGAAACTCTGAAAGGTTTCGTTCCTTTTGCAACTGCAAGAACAGCGGCCTCTTCCTGTTCTGTGCCATAAATCTTTGATATCCTGTTACTGAGTACTCCTTATTGTCATGAATAAACCAGTCAACAAAATATCCCTCCCTCCCTCTTTGACTGAGCAATAGCAGCTTACTTTGAATACAGGGGAAATACTAATAGTAATAGTAAGTACTGCCCACTGCCACATTTTTTGTTGGCATCAAAATGTACCCGTTGTGCTGTGTCTGACAGATGGCAAAAACCAAAAGTGAAAAACCAAGAAGCCACAGTAACCTGTTTAATATGGGAGTAAGCCAGGCATCTTAACAGGTTTCTCATAATCCGGGTACGAGCTTACCTGGTTTATTTGAAATGTTACTAATGACTTAACGTGTCAACCGAAAACCAGGTTACTGGAGTAACAGGGTTGAGAAGGGAATTCTGTCTGCATGTAATTGTAGCCATTGATATTCTTACTGATATCTGTGTCTCATGCACACACACACATGCATTCACACCCGACTTCCGTAAGAATAAGGGCCGACAGGTAATTACTTCATCCTGGCTTTGGTTTCATTTGGACACCCCTACCTTGGTACCCCCACAGCCCCATGTGTAATGTAAATGTGTGGCGTACACTGACGGCGGTGTTAAAGGAAACTTAAAACTTAAAAGGGGGAGGGGGAGACACTGGTTTTTGCCTGCGTTTGCACATCTCTCCAATGCAATTAGTCCAGGTTTTACATTTCTGTTTTCCTCTGTGATTAGTGATTTGCTTGTACGTGTGTGTGTGCGGAATAATAATGTACAAGAGAGTTGGAGTGAAGCATGACTGAGGAAACAATGAAAGAAATACCCACACAAAGAGACCAGGAGTGACTTTTGATTGATCCACTTGTACATAATAGAGGCTATGGCCTTGGAGGAGAGACAAGCTAGATGAAGAGGGGGAAAGAGCGAGAGAGAGCGAGGGACAGACAGACAGACTTATAGACTTATATATACACTGTGAGTGATCTGGTTGATTTGTAGCTCTATTCCGACTGATTGTGGGCAGGAGGCTCTGATTTCATGATCTTGCGGTCTTGGTCTTGTGCAGCTACAAAGTTTTGAACAGGAAAATCATGTATTTTTTGCTGCTCTGGTATTGCTAGTCTTAAGGAGGAGTCAACACATCTAGCTGGCAAGCGCTAATTAGGTAGCATTAATCAAAAAGAAGAAGGTACATAAATTACTTCGGATCTTAGGTAGGTAGGTATGTAGGTAGGTAGGTACTTTATTAATCCCCGATGGGAAATTTCACAGCAGCCAAGTAACATAGAACAACAACATAGAATAACACAACTAAGATAAGTAATAAAAGTTAAAGAATAAAAAATATATAAGATATGCTCCACAAGAAAAAATAATCGTAATAATAATAATGTGCAAAAAGAAAAAAGAAAAAAAAAAGTCCAGGGTGCAACAAGTGAAAATCTGCCTGGCCAGAGTGTCATGAAGTGGGTGAGAGACGATGTCCAGGATGGCCAGCAGTTTGACCAACATTCTCTTCTCAGCCACCTCCTTCACTGGGTCCAGGCTGGCCCCCAGGACAGACTCCGCCTTCCTCAGCAGTTTGTCTATCCTGTTGGTGTCTGCGGCTTTTATGCTTCTGTCCCAGCACACAACTGCAAAGAAAAGGGCACTTGCCACCACCGACTGATAGAGCACGTTCAGCATAGTTCTACATACGTTGAAGGACCTGAGACTCCTCAGGAAGTAGATGTATTTTGCACAGAGCCTAAAGATCCAGGTCAATGTCCGCCGCCCCCATCAGCTCTAAGCCCAGGTCAATGTCATTATTCGACCCAAGGAAGTGTGGAAGTGTTGAGTGTTGGTCAGCTCTTTACGAAATTAATGGACTTCCACTGACGTCATGTTGCTCACAGTGCGATCAAATCTTTAAAGTGTGAATAAAAGAAGAACAGGGTACACACATCCAAGACACATAGCTGTGTCTTGGATAGCAAGCTGTCTGTCTAGATGACTACAAGGCCAAGACAGCCAACAATGGCTACAGCTGACGCTAACTGAGCTGACACAAAAGTACACAACCACAGTTGACTTGAAAATATAAGGAAAAATAAAAATCAACAACAGTAGTTCACTAGACAAACTTAACAACTAATAACTAACAACTGCTAGCATACACTTAGCAACAGCTAAGGATTAAGCCCACTTACAATGAAGTCCAACAAACAAGATGAAGAACCAAAATCAAACAATCTAAAATGACTTTTCTCATCACGAAACCAGGGAAGTTGAAATTAATCTTTACTAGATAGCCAAATGCTTTCACAAGCAATTTAAATTGTAGAGAAATGTGAAAATCTTCCAATGCAACTGCAGTAAAAACTACAAGCAGCAGGAGCAGTAACTTACAACTTGTTATTCTGACCAACTGTGGGCAGTGTGAGAGGCTCCGATTGCATTTATATAGTAGTCTGCAGCTACAAAGTGTGGAACAGGCAAATCATGCACTTTTACACATAGCGACCATGCGTAAAGTAGGTAGCATTTATTGAAAATAAAAAAAAACTAAAATTGCTTCTGAGCTGAATGGACTTGTTGATCATGTTGCTGGCAGTGTGAACGCTACAGGCCCTCAACTGGCCTATAAAGGTTACTACCACAGGCATTTTAGTCATGGCAGTTCAACAAGTACTGAAAATACGACAGTCTCTTAGACACATCAGCACAAGGAGATGCTGGCCCTGCTGGCAAGCATAAATAATCATAATTGTCAGTGAATAATACCAGTCATATAGGCTGACCTCTCTCCCATCTGTATCACTTTCATCTAGATTGGAGTGCTGGGTTAATGGCAAATATACATTCAGTTGGTCTGCATAGCATCCTCTGAGTGTAAACACTTTCATCATGGTTTTCATGGTGTGTTGACACATGGTCAAAATGGGTTGGGTGGTGTGCAGAGGTCAGGAGGTAAACAGGAGGATTGAATGTTAAATAGCACTGCTTTGAGGTACAAATCAAATTTCCTTCAGTCCGGTTTTCAAAAATTAAATACAACAGTCTTGTTTTTGAATCATTGAATCATTTTGAATTTACACAATGGGTTGTAAATGGGGTTCATGGCTCCAAGGGTCATGAAAATTACTCCGCATATAAACCCTTAACTCATAAAAGTAAATGATGAATACTGGAATTGGAATGACGAAATTCTCATGTAACAACTGTGATGAAAAATATTAAATTATAGAGAGGGTGGGAGTAACATGTTACAGAAGAACCTGGTGAGATTAAAAATAGATTTGTGTGGTAGAAAAAGTGAAACCAAGTCCAAACAAACCAAACGGAATCCTTTACTTCTAATTCCCCACCCTGCTCATTTCTTTATTGATGGTTAATTTAAAAGAAACAAAAAGGCTGGTGGCTGCATTAAGGAAAGTGATGCCATGGTATGATGCCATGGCCTGAATAATAACACCAAGGCAGTCATTAGAAGTATGTTTTTAGACTCAAAATATTCCCATAACTGAATGAAAGTAATTGTCTATGCTCCAACACCTCACAGCATATGCAGTGTTTAAAGTATGCAGCAATTGTAATCACATTTTATTTTCAAAGTGATTGGAAATAAATATTGCTCAACTTACAATAAAATCTAAGCCTAACTGCATCATCTCATGAGGAAGGGCCTAGACCATGAGGGGCTAGATCTCTGACTCGTTAAGTGGGGATATGTGCTAGGCCGTCTGAATCTACAACATTTTATAATGAGCCTCCCTGGTCTACTGCTATTCTCAAGTCTCTTGTCAAGTCAGTAATTAGACCAAAACATAATTATCATAAAGATCCTTCAGAGGAATGAGGAAAATCAAAATATTCATCCATGAGTTTACATATCACACATTTAAACATGTGCAGACACCTACAAACTACAAAGACAAGGCTCATGATTCCTGTTAACCTTATGTACCCTGTCTTTTCTCTTCCAATGCAATCTTGGTTACAACATATAGTGAATCTTCCTCAGTTCAGATAGATAGATAGATAAATAGATGGATAGACAGACAGACATGTCTTGTCCATGTCCTTCTAACTCATACATATACTCATATATGTAATATAATCACACACATACACGTCTACATGAACATACACACACAAAAAACTCATTCAGGCTGGACTTACCCTAAGTTGCTCTCGTTCACAGCTCATAAATTGGCCTGAAATCTGAAAGACAAACAAGAATCAGCTCTTCTGTAATCTATAATGACACCACCAATTTTAAATGGGCCTTCTTCAGCAGCGATTACAGCACACTGTATTAGATTATCCACCATATTTGAAATCAAGACTGTAAATGTGGAGGGTAAACTGATCTTTAAAAAGGCTTTTAATGATGCAATCTAACAATTAAGGCATGCTACGACACTTCCAGCTTGCTAATGGGTCAGTCTGTGTTTCAATAGGCTGCGGGGCAAAGTATCTATTTAAAGTAGGACTTATAGCAGGAAAAATGTCAACCTTTGGTGGTACGTACACTTATCAATCTCCTTGTGTTCATACATGGTGTTCATTATAGACAATTCATGACTAGCACAGACATCCAATAACAACACACAGCTCAGGTATAGATCAGGGAGGCCATTCCTCCCAATCCTGCCCCACCAGGTATCTCAGTCATTGCCAACTTGAACATTCAAGTCTCCCAGTTGGACTATTGAGTCGGTAGGCAGAGCCTTCTCCACCACCCCACCAACGTCTCCAGGAAGGAGAGAGAAGAGTAGTCCAAACTGCTGTTAGGTGCATAGATGCAAATAATAGTTTTCCTCTCTGCAACTTGCAGTCGCATTGAGACAACCCTCTCATCCACTGAGCCAAACTCCAAGTTTACTTGCCACTCGCAAGTATCCCTACACCTGCCCAGTGCCTCTCACCTAGGACAACTGCTGAGTTGGAGAGACAACCCCCTATTGAGGATTTGGTCCCAGAGCTGACATTATGTATGGAGGTGACCCCAGGAGGTGATACATTCTGAAATGCTAAAGGCTCTGGATATTGTTGGGCTGTCATGGTTGACATGTCTCTTTAATGTCGTGTGGATTTCAGTTACATTGCCTTTGGATTGACAGACAGAGGTGGTGGTCCCAATCTTCAAGAAAGGGGACCAGAGGATGTTTTACAACTGAGAAATTACACTGCTAAGCCTCCCTGGGAAAGCCTACACTAAGGTGCTAGAAAGGAGCCGATTGTCAAATCTCAGATTCAGACTGAACAATGCAGATTCTGTCCTCGTCGCAGGACAGTTTAGCAGCTTTTTAGCCTCTCACAGGTAATCGAGGGGTTGTGGGTGTTCGTTAATCCTGTCTGCATGTGCTTTGTGGATTTGAAGAAGACACCAAGGGCTGCTGCAAGCTATTTGATCCCTATACACAGGGGGCAAGGATTCACCTTGTCCCCTCTCACCTTGTCCCCTCTCCTCTTTGTGATATTCATGATATTAGGGTTGCATCTTTGCTGTTTGTGGATGATGTCATCCTTCTTTGCTTCATTGGACTGTGATCTCCTAATTACACTGGAGGGGTTTTCAGCTGAGTGTGACGCAGTTGGAATGGGGACCAGCAACTCCATGTCTGAGGCTAGAGTTCTTTCCAGTAAAAAGGTGGCCTATTCCATCCAGGTGAGGGGCAGACAAAGTGGAGAAGTTCAGGTATCTTGGGGTCTTATTCCTGAGTGAGGATTGTGGCACTAGAGTGGCTCTTTAAGTTAGGGGAAAAGACGCTGAGTCCTGGGTTTGAGGTGAAAAGCAGAAAGTACTTTGGTAATGTGGGGGAAAGGGAGTGAGGCCGAAGGGAAACTGAGGCTTTTCCAGGACCGGGGGTTCTTGTTCAGATGTCGGCGTCAAGGGAACACTCGACCTAGGGACACAAAGAAAGTGCAGGGAGTAAAGGATGGAGGGAATTGTCCAGCTTCAGCTGTGATCCATTCCATCATTGATTCACTCCTCAGCAGTTCGGTTTCTGGGGGCGAGCTGTCTTTATGACCTGGGGCTCCACGGGGTAAAGAGGATTATGAGATTGACCGCTGTTTATGTGCAGTGGTTGCAGTAATACGGGCATTGTATTGGACCGTGGTGGTGAAGAGAGAGTTACAAAGCAAAGCTCCAGGAGATCTTTGGTCACCCTCAGCTATGGTCATGAGTAGTAGTGACCAAAAGAATGAGATTGCGGATACAAATGGTCAAAATAAGGTTTTGCCGCAGGATGGCTCACTCTTCATGACATGGTGAAGAGATTACCAATCCTGAGTACCTCGGAGACCAGCCACTGCTCCTCCACATTTGAGAGGAGCCAGTTGAGGTGGTTCAGGCACCTGGTAAGGATGCTCCCCGGATGCCTCACTTTTGAGGTGTACAACCAACTGGGAAGAAACCCTGGGGTAACCCAGAATACGCAGGAGGGATCCCCCAGGAGGACTTGGAGGAAATTTCTGTGGGAAAACAAAGTGCAACTGAATGTACAGTACATACGTTTTCCCTGCTTAGATTCCCATTTCCAAGTCATCTATTTTAAGATTCTTTCTTTGGGATTTTTGCAGGCCTGTCTATGCTTTCAGGTGAGGTAATGTGCAATATGTCATTTTGAAGATCAGTTCTTGGGCACCAACATCTGAAAACCACTGATTGCATTTCTACTGTTTTTGTGGGAACTGATCATTTCATCAATGATTCATGTGATTGACTTTGTGTTTATACAATGTCAGTTTGTTAGCTAGCTGACAATAGTATCTGGTCAGCTATCACTGTCTTGTTAACACATCTGATTTGCACAACAGATAACTTTAAAAGGCTAGAAGATAGTAGCTGCAGATGTAACATTAACATTCACTGCTTTTATGAATTTAGCTAGCTAACAAAGCCAAAAAGCAGTGGGAGAGCAGTAGAGCTGAGAGCTAAAGGCAAGACAGTTTACTTTACAGACAGTAACAGACATGGGTAGGATTTCAATGAAATGTATTTGAAATGTGAATTTAATTACTTTGGAGTATTTGTAATTTGTATTTGACTAGAGTCAAAATTTTTAATTTGTATCAAGATCTTTTAGGAATTTGATACTCAAATTACTTTTTTGAAAAAATCAATTCTTTATCAATTAAAATAATCACTTTCAAATTTCCGAGAGGAAATATTTCCTGTAGGACTTCTGCTCTATATGGATAAATACGTGATCAAGCCAAGTCACTGACAAGCTGATTAGTCACACGACCTCCCCTGCACACACCCCATGCACACACCCCCTCTTTCCCCACGGTTCTGCACTAAACCTATTGAAACTTCTTGAAAAGCCCATCTATCAAAGGTAAAAACTATCCTTGTATCACCAGATATTATAAGAATTCACTCTCACCACTGTTAACTCACCACATACAGACACAGACAGTTCTACAATTCAATACTAAATCAATAGGAACAATCTTCCCATATGAGTCCTTGGGACCAAATCTGATCAAATGGCGGTCTGTAGATGTGTTTATTTAGGGACGCTTGATATAAAAATATTTGAGAAGGCCAATTCTAAATCCCTAGTGTTACACTTTATTGTTCTGGCTACATTGATATGAATGAAAGAACAAATCATGAACCAGTGAACACATTTGATAGTCAAGCAGCCTTCCTCATCTCAAATTAAGCCTATCTTTATTCTCTTGTCATAGCAGTTATTAGGACAATTAATATCTTTTTAATATACTAATACTAATAATTTTAACTACATTTTTTTTTGAGCAAGCAATCGTCCAATATGATGTGAACGTATCACAAGTAACGATTCAGTCCCTTGGTTGAAATGATAACGATTTATTCCTCCTGGCAGATCAATCTGTAGGGAGAAAAGTTTTAACAAGCTGAAACTTGAGGTTTGTCACATGACCACATCCTCTGCTTCTGTATGGCTCAATGAGGCTGTGCGTGTCAGTAACGTAATAGTTGTTAATTAAATTGTCTCTTATTCTGTTGGTTGATTTTAGTTTGTTACTGTATTTATATAAGATTTTGAATTAATTGTTTTACAAATCCTGACAAAGGCCACCTGCCGAAATGGATCGGGTTTACTAATAAATCTTTGTTCTGAGTACTGCAAGTTTCCTCTTTTTTAATGATTCAATCGCACCAGATCAATGCGGGACCCCATAATGCACTGCTGGCAGCCAGATACTTTCTCCCTGGTACTAGTGACACATTCCGAGATGGCTCACATCCACTTTAACACCTTTAACACTTCCGCTAACCCCCTTCATCCCACCAGCCAGCCTCTCTCTCTTTTGTTTGTCATACCCATAGGAACACAAAATCCAAGAAGAGATCTCACATTTACTCCTTTTATTTCTATTACACAAATGACCTCTTTTTTCACACCAAGATGAGACTAAAGACATTTTCTCCGATTTCTCAAATTCAACTCAAGAGAAACAACCACATATGAGCTCATGTTGATCTCAGTCTGATCTCCAAATTATCTGAAATATTTCAGAATAAACAATAGTCAACAACAACCCCGACTTCACTGCAAATAAATCACCTTTGGTAGGCACTAAATGGAAAGAAAAAGGGATTACACATCTTTGAAAATAACACCTTGCTAATTTTCCAGCAACTTATTGAAAAATACGGCATTGAGAAACAACAATACTTACAATGCATCTAATTAAAACATTTGATTCAGGCAAAAATAGATATTTCTAATAACCACGAGGTGGTTATTAGAAACATGTACATGTATTAGATGTAGGTGATCACAAAATGATACAGAATTGAGAGCTTCCCTATTTCTTAAGAGACGAAGAAAAGTCTGAGCAAAATGTTTTCCCTCTGGGATTGCCCTTTCTCTTGTTCTTCCCCTCTTTTTTTGTTCCCCTCATTCTTCCTCCTTTCCCTAATGGGGTTTTGCGGTGATTTCCATCACTCTTGCCTTGATTTGCGAGAGAAGGAAAAAAAAAGCCTTTGAGGATTATGAAGGGAGAGATAATGGAGAGGGAAAGGACAGAGGGGGAAATTGGTCTGATTGTGTGTTAATGCTTGGCTGTATGTTCCCCCGAGAGGGATGCTTCTTGCATCACATTAAGGCTGAGCGCTGCATCCGGGATGAGCCTCAATTCGTGTGGAGTGAAGTAGGAGTGGAGACAGAGAGGGTGCTCTGGTAGTTCTTATTTTTGGAGTGCATGTTTGTTCATTTCTATCAATAAAATGAAACCGAGGGAGAAACATGACAAACTTATATGCATATACTCCCATTTGCCTCTAGAACAGCCTGAATTCTTGGTGACAAGGTGCCCTTCTGCTCACCACTGTTGTAAAGAGCTGTTATTTGGCCATTCGTGGCCTTTCTGTTAGCTCTGTTAGTCCTCTGACCTCTCTCATTGACAAGGTGTTTCTGTTTCTCCAGGATTCTCTGTAAAGTCTAGAGACTGTAGTGGTGAAAATCCCAGGAGGGTTCAGCTGTTTCTGAGATACTGGAACCACCACGTCTGGCACCAACAATCACCCCATGGTCTCTTAGATCAGCATCGTGCCCATTCTAATGTTTGGTCCAACAGCAAACTAAACCACTTCACCACGTCTGCATGCTTTATATATTGAGTGGCAGCCACATAATTCGCTGTTTGGAGGAGCGGGCTATTTGCATTAACGAGCCAGGGTACCTAATAAAGTGGCCAGTGAGTGTAATTGCACACACCAGCCTCCACAGACAAGAACAGATGACATTGCACATTTGCAGGTACAAACCCACATGCATGCATGTTCATGTCAACACACAGTCTGGATAATAGTGAATTCTTTCAGGCTATAATGTAGACATATACTAACTAATAACCATGACAAATTATAGTTGAAATGAGATCAGCTGTAAATTTGACCTTAACTGATGGGGAATATGAATCTACTTTCCATTTGAACCTCAGGCCGGTGTAGTTTCAGTCACCATTCAACCTCTGTATACCCAGGAAAACATTTTGCCATTGAATAGATGTTGATACGACAGCCTGCACCAACGTGGAAAACCTGTGTCAATATAGCAACAAAATGAAAAACGTCAAGAGATACCGTCACTGCTACCTACGTTGTTTTGTAAAATCAGGGCTAAAATATCTTTCTGATGTCAGTTTGAAACTAAAATGAAAGCTATTTTAAAGTGAATTTTTACCAATTTTTGCGCTTGTTTGGGCCTCTTCAGCCCATTTCACAGCCTTTTCTGTAACTGCTAAATAATTTTGCCATTTAGATCTTCTGAATAAATTCACAATTCACATATTGGTTCTTGTAATTTGCTGTGCGAAGATAACACTTCTTTAATTTCCACATCAACTTACAGTATATGAAATCAAGGCCCTTATATGAACAGATGGACGATACACAGCATCCGTTGTTCTGATCAAAGATGCTCTGCTGTCCAAGCAAATGAAATCCCCCAAATTACAATGGAGGTGATTGTTCTGCATCTATCTAGACTGATTCAACGGGAGGGAGGTAGAGACAGAAATAAAACAAGAGTAACAGATTAAGATGGCAAAAATAAAAGATCAAAAGAGAGGGAGAAAAGCATGAAGCCACGATCACCACAAAGCAAATAGGCAAGAGAGTAAGAGCGAAGAGGTGAGAGAGCAAGGCCCAGTGCAACACCATATGCCTTAGCCATGCAGAAAACGCTGGAGTAAAAAAAATTACCAATAAGTGGCAGTGTGCTGATCGCAGCTAAATGGGGCTGAGGGACACCGACAAACAGAGAGAGAGAGAGAGAGAGAGAGAGAGAGAGAGAGTGAGTGAGCTGACACAGGTAACAGGGGAGGGGAGGTTGGATTTCAGGCCGATACAATCAGAAGCAGCCACACAACCAGAACAACTGTCTGCTGCCATCCAGGAGTCAATCCATCACCGGTTCGGTACCTAATCATTTCAAGGTTCGCAGGAGCTCAATTTTGGGAATCACTGCTGATTGAATGTTATGAAAAGGATAGTGAGGGAGTATAGGTGTTCCCCGAAGCACGGGTGTTATGTCCGGTCACAGCTACCAAACAAAATGCCAAGCTTCAGCGACTGTGGTTCATACAGCCATTTGGGCTTTTTTGCAGGTGGATTTTCCCCTTGTTGTGTCCGCTTTTCTTAAAAGTCAAAATTGGTCCATTGTTTTTGTTTTTGATTTTCTGTTGATGATGTTTGAGTTTTTGTAGGTGGCGCTTACAAGTTGACATTTTGGAGATACATGGTTCTCACTGGACAGCAACGATAAGCATATGATTTTAAATGTGTTTGTCTTCGTTAAAAAAAGACAATAAAATGATGTAATCAGTTTCATGCAGTGGCATTTTGAAATAATCCACCTTGATTACACAGTAAAGAGTAGTTCAGGAAATTGAGATTTTCAGAAAATGAGAGAAAAGTGGACAGTTCTGTATCACCTGAAACCTTTCAGTTAGTGTTGACAGTATTCCACTTTTCTCAAACTGCCAGTCTTTTAAATGAAAGTCAATAGGGAAGTTCAGAGTGCTTTCTAAAGTTGACAGAAGTTCATGACATTGGTCCGCGGAACACTGATCAGTTGAATTTTCCCTTTCAAAATAAAAAAATAATAATAATCCAATCCAATAATTTATCCAAGGGCTGAAAATGTAAAATTCAAAATGATTTCTAATTTTCAATTTTGAATTGGAAAATTCACCTGAAGCATTACACGGACTGACACCAGCCACTTTTTTATGAGAGAACTAATCAAGGGAAGAGGCAGGGTTTTGTAGGCAGCTGATAGTTTCCAACAAACAAACAGAATTAAAATAGAGACTATACTAGAGAACATTCTCTATTTTACTCTGATCATAAAGAGTCAGTATGGAGCACACTGGCTGTGTTGTGTTGTGCAGTTGCACATCAGTACTGTTGCTGATATTGGCAGCTACTGCAGCTGGTCATTATGGAAACAATGCACAATGATCAAAATTAAAAAATTATGAGGCAGCACTCTTTCTTGAAAAAAATGGAATCGTGTGAGTACACCCTTAGGCTGTTTTGAGGGAAGAGTGGGGAAGAGTTTGCCAATTTAGGAGAATTCCATTGGCTTCAATGTGCCAGACTATACTTAATCCATCCCAGAATACTGAATCAATTTCAAATAGTAATTTGAACTAAGTTTGACCCTCCATTGTTATAGTAAGATGGGTTAATTTCAACTCGAAGGAATTATTGTGTGGAATCAGGAGACCAGATAGATGAAGACTGTATTTTAATAGAAGTGAATGAAAAATGGAAAAGAATGTGATCATCAAAGAACAGGACTAGTGTTCAATCCCTCAGTCTCTCCATGAAAGGGAGAAGTTATATCTTTTAATAATACATCCGTCCCTGTCTTTAAGATGTTGATTACTGACCCGGAATCACACTGAGAGCAGGGCATGGTGTCTGGCCAGAGAAAAGACAACAGCCACACAGAATTTTGTGAAATGTAACAGATTACATGTTGTGGACAGGAATAATGTGAAGATTGAATGATGATGAATGGCGAATGCTGTGATGTTTCTCCACCATGAAAGGATTATGTGACTATTGTACGAATTGGACACGCCATTGTCATATATCCATCGTGTTTAGGCAACTAAAGGGTTAAGGTTAGGGTTAGACAACTAAAACCGTTTGGTTAAGGTTACGGTAAGGTTTTGGTCATGGTTAAACAAGAGAAACATAACTAGAAACCTGTTTCTAGTCTCCTCCATGTAATCCTTTCAGGGTGGGGAAATGTATTTCTCTCACTTTATTTTGCACAGAGCATTTGAAGACATGATGCTCATTTCACATTTCAACAGGAATATTAAGAGGAAAGCATGTTTTCTCTCGGTTCAATATACTGCACATTAGGGACCACGTAAAGACACCATTATCACATACGTCAAAGAGCGTTTTTGATCCCATAATAAATCGAAGGTTTAAAATCTAACACTGTTCTCTGCTTTCGCCATGGCTATTCCTATGAAAATATTACAGGGAAGGGAGAGCGTTATGGAGGCTATTGATGAATGTGTGTTGCACACTACTCTAAAGCCTGCTGGGAATAAAGGGTGGGAAGCAGAGGTAGAAACAGATGGGGGGGGGAAGATGCTGAATAAGCAAGAACGCACGGAGCCCCCAGCAGTAGCTCGTACCTCAACCGCCGCAGTCAGCGCATAACAGAGAGAGGGGGAGAGAGAGAGAGAGAGAGAGAGAGAGAGAGGGAGGCAAGGAAATGTAGAGACAGAGAGGAAAGGATTAGGAGAGGGAGGGTGTTGTGATCAGAAATAGGAATGGTCAGATAGAGGAATATGAAGAAAGCTGTGGGCATCTGGCCAAATGCAAAGATGACAAAATGCGATGATATGAAAAATAAAATGAAATCACCAATAGTAGCCCACTATGATGACAAACGTTCATGCCAACATCTTACATCTTAACAACAGGCCCTGGATAACCTGACTGGGCGATGATAGAATCCTACGTAACACTAACCCAGTGTTTAGCTACTTCGCTTTCTCTCGCACTTGCATGTGCAATATAACAATGCTGTGGTTTCTCAGCCACTGAAAGATAGGATCGTGAATTCAAAATGAATTTGGCCTGGTTTGACGGAGCCTATCACGTCAAAGCACCTGCTCACTCCAGCCAAGCCAAGACTTAATTCCAGACTTGGTACAGGAGCGCGATCTGCTTGATAAGGTGCTTGGGACATCCGTGGGTTCTTCGGTGCTGGCGACATAGGATTAGCCCCAATGAGATGCTAGATGGCGTAGCGATTGGACGAGCATGTGTATATTCACTGTTGCTCTTTGGACTTTGATAGCAGAAGGTTTTTCAGCTATCTAAAATATCAGCGGTAAATGTCGGGTTTTAGTGTCAGACCCTTCTTTCTAGACTCGCCGTTTTGCGCCGACGTTCAATACAGGGAAAAATCCGTCAGAGAAGAGGCAGGGATACCAATAGACACATTCATCTGGCATTCATCAAGTTAAAGGCTCTATCTCCTGAATATAATAGGTAAATTTAATAGGTGATATCCAATCACAACCATTGGCCAGAATTAGAAAACATCTGGAAATGTGACTTTAGCGTCCTTTCCTGATGTGTAGGATGCAATACCAGAGCAAGTGTAAGATTCCTTCTTATGCAGCAAGCATGGGCTTATCCAATTTAAAATGTTCACCATCTCTCTAAAGCTAAACTTATTAGGATATACCCACCCATTGATCCCACCTGTGACAAGGGCAAAATTGCACCAGCTACCTTGTTTTATGTGTTTTGGATTTTCCCCAGCTTGCATGCATTCTGGGAGGCCATGTTTAGCTCTCTGGGAGAGGTGTATGGCAAGACTATTGAAGCTCAACCCATTATTGCCTTATCTGAAGTAAAACCAGTGAATGGGGATTGGTCAGTTGATATATATAATATTGATGTATAATGTGACAGCTTTCACAACACTGCTCAAATCACTCAATTATAAAGGGTCCAGGACTTCATGTCATGTTAGGTAGCTTAAAAATGTTACACTATATTCATTAAATTCCACGGTAAGTGCATCACAATGTGCAAAATCTATGGATATGTAATATGAACTTATTATTATTATGAATTTAGTGGGGCTGTGGTTGCTGTGACAGAGTGCCTTATCCTAAGCCAATGAAAATCTACGTTAACTAAGTCTTACATGTTTAAGAGCCATCCTGATGATTCAGCCTGTGAGAGCTGAATCTTCACCTACAGATTACAAGTATTAAAATGTGTCACTCCTGGAAAAAAAGAATATTTAAGTATTAGGGTCTACAGAATAACAAAAACCTATCAAAATAGTCAGTTGAACAATCACAATAGGTGAAACTCTAAATAGATGTTTTTTTTTTTTGCAAAATATCATGCTATATACAAGCAAAAATACACAAAAAAATCTAGTTCAGTTGTTCCTAAAATCGGTCAGAATAAGCCACCACTGAAATGTCCACTGCTTGCCATCCAAAATACACAAATTCCCAACAACAAACTTTCATTCAAACATTCCACTGAGGATCAAAACACAAATAGACAATCAAAAATTATTAATATTAAACTCTAACTCCATCCATTTTTGACCTGGACCCTATATTTCCATGTTTTTCCCATCATACTCCAGTCAAGTGAAGTCTATTCATATAAGTTTATTTATATAGCACATTTCACACACAATGGCAATTCAATGTGCTCTACATAGATAAGAACAGAAGGATAAAAAGCTAAAATATAAAGATATATTAAAGAAAGAGATTATTATTTCTCATCACATGAGAAATTAATCAAAGAAGAAAACAAGTGAGTTTTTAATCTGGATTAAAAACAGGCTACCGTTGGGGCATATTTAAGATTTTCAGGAAGCCAGTTCCAGCTGTGTGTTGCATAAAAACTGAATGCCGCTTTGCCTAGCTGCCTGTTTTCTAGAGATCTAAGAGACCTACTGGATATGTATTCGGTGAGCATGTCACAAATGTATTTTGGCCCTAACCCATGGAGTGATTTGTAGACAAGAAGTAATACACTAAAATCTATTCTAAAACTAACTGGAAGCCCGTGTAAAGATTTAAGAATCGGAGTAATGTGTTCCGTTCTCATGGTCTTGCTGCAGAATTATGAATGAGCTGCAACCGTCTGATGGTCTTTTGGGAAGTCCAAATAGATCTGAGTCCACTAAAACACAGGTCCCCGACCAACGGGCCGCAGACCAGTACCAGGCTTTGTTGCAACTGGTGATGAAGATGCTCCTATCCCCTTGTGTGTAGTATGTGGTGAAAAACTTTCCAATGAAGCTATGAAGCTATGAAGCCTTCACAATTAATTCAACACCTTCAGTACTCAAAGCAAAGCCACTTGATTTTTTTAAAACAAATTGCTAAAGCTAAGAAGCCCTACCTGTCACAAAAGATATTTGCCATGAGCTGTTTGGAGAGGCCAAGGTAGTACAGGTTCCTCTCTCAGCAACCACGATCACAAGGAAAAATTGATGATATATCTGAGGACGTTGAGGCACAACTGAGAGACTTAACTAGTCGCCTTGGTATTCCATTCAAGTCGATGAGTCTATAGATGTAGACAACAAGGCAATGCTGCTTGTATATGTACGATGTTTGTGTGCATTGTATTTGACGCACAATGGGAGCAGAAATATTTAAAGCTAGCCTATAGTGCAGTGAAAGGAACAGTTCTTTCTTACCTCCAGGCTATGGTCAAGCCTTTCACCCCCGCCTGACCACTTCGCTCTGCTGCCTCGAGGCGACTGGTTGCCCCGTCGCTCAGAGGCCCCTGCGGCTGATCTACAGGGTCACGGTTTTTCTCTGTCCTGGCCCCACAGTGGTGGAATGAACTCCCCACTGATGTCAGGACAGCAGAGTCGCTGCCCATGCCCATGAAAACCCACCTCTTCAAGAAACACTACCCTGACCCTTCCTCTTAGCACTTGCTTATTTGTCTTCACTTACTAGTCTTAGCACTTGCTTATATGCTCAGATGCTTCACTTATTTGTCTTAGCTCTTATT
>OOFE01050958.1:0-24240 GCA_900323365.1 Monocentris japonica | reverse complement strand
ATTGCACTTTTACCTTAGCACTTAGATGCTTGTTTAGGAAGGAAATGCACTTACGATTTCTGGTGACTAGTAGTTCTCTTGCCTACCTATGTTGAATGCACTTATTGTAAGTCGCTTTGGATAAAAGTGTCTAAATGCCTGTAATGTAAATGTAATGTAAATGTAAAACCTTGGATGACTGTATGGTAGGCAAACTTAATTGGTCATTCTGCACTGGAGTTTGTACAGACGGGGCTGCAGCGATGACTGGGCGGCTGTCCGGTTTCACTAGCCATGCGAAAGAGGTTGCGCCGGAATGCCAGTCTACTCACTGAGTTATACAGCGCGATATGCTGGCTAGCAGAAAGTTGTCCCCCGAGTTCCACAGCGTATTAAGTGACGTGGTAAAAGTTGTAAATTACATCAAAGCACACGCACTTAAGAGGAAAGAGGAAAGTCTCTGTCCAGGGTGTTTGAGTTACAGGAGCCACTAGAGAGATTTCTTACTGACAAAAAGTCACCACTGGCATCACACTTCAACGACAAAGAATGGGTCGCAAAACTCGGCAAAATGGCAACTGTATTCAAATCTGCAGATAGTGTCTGCATTCAAAGCAAAACAGAGAGTGGAGTGGGGAGTGTTTGACATGTTCAACGTTGGCTGGGATTTTGGGAGAGACAGGACCGGAGCTCACATTGTCCCAGCTGGAGAGCGATTATCTGGCTTCGCTGTCTGGGGAGTTTGAGCATTATTTCCCATCCGAAAAAGACCCAAAGAACAAGAAGAATGGATTTGCGACCCATATGCGAATGTCCCACATGAATTATCTCAAATGACAGTGAAGGAAGAGGACCAGCTACTCCAGATCGTGTATGATGGGGGACTTTTTATTTGAGTTCATTTGAGAAAGCCTCCTCTCTGATTGCCCTCTGGATTAAAACAGGGGCTGAATATCCAGATCTGGCCATGAACACAATGAAAACCCTGTTGCCCTTCCTTACCTCCTATCTTTGTGAAGCAGGGTTTTCTGCAATGACTGCAACTAAAACAAAGATGCGGAGTAGACTAGACATAAGGAACACACTTCGGGTGTCACTGCCTCCCATCACTTCCAATTGGGATCGGCTTGTAGCAGGGAAGCAAGCCCAGGGCTCCCACTGATATATGACTTGAAAATGTATGCCCAGTGGTGCATGAGTAGGCTACGCACATAAAAATCTGAATTTTTATATTGACCATACATTGTCTGAAATTGGAATTTGTAAATTTGTTCAATTTGAGAAGATGTACAGTACCAGTCAAAAGTTTGGACACACCTGACTGTTTCTCATGATCTTAAAGACATTTTGATCTAAAGGCTTATGCTTAAATGCTTGAAATTAGTTTCTTGAAATATTTTTTTGAAATGCACCCCCAATGAGTAGTTTTCATTTAGAACTTGAAATTTTAAATTTAGAGTTGGAGAATGTTGAAGATCAATGATTAAATTATGATTTTAAAAGCACACATAGTGATTGTGGCCTTTAAAAGTTAATTTGCTGGAATTTCTTTGCTTGTTAATGCCTAATGCCAAAGGGTGGCTACTTTGAAGAATCTAAAATCTAAGATAGTATTGATTTGTTTAACATTTTTTTGGTCACTGCATAATTCCTTTCATGTTATTTCATAGTTTTGATGATACTATTATTCTAAAATGTGTGTAAAAATAGTAAAAATAAAGAGAAACTCTTCTACGAGTAAGTGTGTCCAAACCTTTGACTGGTACTGTATGTGATCTTACTTTATTCATTATTGAGGCAGTTGCCTTTTGGTTTTCAATATGACAACTCAAGTCCAGTAACTGGTGTGGTCATGATTACTGTGTCGCCACAATTTTTTTGACTGACAAGCCTGATTGCAGAGTGAGCATCAGTGTGTTGAAAAAGACATACTTTACTTTGGATGCTTTTGGGGTTGATTTTTGCAGGGTCCATTGGCCCTGGATATTTTGGTCAGAATCAATTGGTATGATGGAAAAATAGGGTTCAGGTTGAGTTATGCTTTAGCTGAATCCAATGAGGCCACTACTCCCTTTATATGTTTGGAATGTGCTTGTACATCTGGCCTGCCGTGTCTCTCCTTTCCTGGAATAAGGGATGTCCATTGCTGGTCAACATGTCCAAGTTGCATAGATAAAGCAAAACTACAATCAATCAATTTTATTTTTTCTATAATGAGGCAGGCCTGATGTCTCTGTGAAGATACATTATGTGAAGGAAGTCTACCTGGTCGCACATGGCCTGTATGTTCAATTCTGATGATACTTACCAATGCTGTCTCCCATCACCCATTTCCCCTGCACGCTTAATCATCATTTTCATCCCACTGTTGTTCTGAAGGCATGTGACATATGTTTGAAATCAGTTTTAGTGGTGCTCACTATCTCCATGTGTAAATGCAGTAGCCATCCAATTGTTGACTAGCACATTTTTTAATAGTCAAAATAGTCAAAACTGAGTTTATTTTCCAAATTGAAAAAAAAGTGCAGCTTTTATAGCTCAAATATTTTGGAAAAGTTGTGGAAGGGTGAGTATATTGCATTCACAATGCTGAAGTAATGTAATTTTTAAATCTCAGCATCCATTGGTACAGGCCTAGGGTCTTAATGTTAACCAAACTAATTGACTAAGTGCACATTCTTATTTAACCAGACAAAGGCAGGAAAGCTGACTACTCCAGCATGCACCAGTTTCACTCCATATATTTTGTGAAAGGTGCGGTTGTGGGTAATATGGATTTTTGTTCAGGACAGATTCCTGTTTTGGTTCACATTCTGCAGTAATTTCTTACAGTGTTGGCTACTGCTGAATGAGTAGTGAGGAAACATTAGTGTGCATTATACTGGGGAAGCCTTACCCTGATCACATACTCACATACTAGACATATCCTTCTTTTCGCTCCATCTCTCCTTCCATTCTTGGCCAGGGGAAAGAAAGAGGGAGCATACTTTATAGTGACAGGCAGAGCGGCCAAATACCAATAGAGAATACATCAGCTTGGCAATTATTGGATTATCTCATGCTGATATCATTACCGCCGAGCATTCACTCCAATCATTGATTGCATTTTTCAATTTACTTCACCATTAATGCGAGGCCCGACTGAACAATCTTCTGATGAGTCCATGGCTCAGTCGATAAGTCCCGCCCTGCATGTGCTTGTGACAGGGTGTGTGTGTGTCTGTGCGTGTGCACATGTGCAAGCATGTGTGTGTTTATGCACACGCAACTAAGTGTGTTTTATGGAACACTTACAGAAAATAAGACCAGTTTCTCATTCTCTCCATTACTTTAAGGGCTACCAATCACATCCAGTAGGGCAGAGAGGAACAGAGTGGGCCAACTGATTTTGAAAAATGGACCCACAGGCAAAGTGAACTGCAGCCTTTAAATGCTTCAAGTCAGGCACCATGTGCTGAACAGGGCTAAGCTACACCGTCTGATGGTTTGTTTCTGGAGCACAGTATTTACATTTCATAGATTCAGGTGACACCCCCATTCAGAAAAAAATTGTTATGAGTGTAATAACCTTTGAAATCTATACCTAATACATAATTTCAAGCAATGCTAGGAAGTACAAGAGTAAGAGCCATAGTGCCATGTTAATATTCCTGTGAGCATAGAATGATCATGTCAAAGAGTAGTGCTAGGAAAATAAATAAAAAATAACAGCTAAGGAGAGAGGTAGAAGGGTTTTTCTATGAAAGCAATTTAAGCACGTATCAGAAATAGAATCAGAAACACTTTATTGCCGTGTATGGTTGCATACAAGGAATTTGCTTTGGCACTTGGCGTTGAACACAAGCAGTGTAGTTCAACAATAAACATTAAAAATTTAAACCACAGCACTGCCAACATGGTACATGGGCCCACAAGACTCATAATAGTGCAATAAGACATTGCAGAACACACAATCAGACAGTGGACTAAACAATGGACAGCACACAATACACTTAACTCTGCAATATGGCAGAAGGTAACACTGTACGGTGTGTGTATGCAATGAATAGAGGAGGTAGTGAGGTTCCATCGTGTGCAACATGGGCATCTTAATTTACAACAATGTGCATTTCAATGTGCAAGTAGATGTGCAAGTGCAATGGCAGGGCATAAGTGCAGTAGCAGCATGTTGTCCAGGTGGTGATGGCTCTGTAACATCCTTGCAGTTTGGAAAAAAGGTGGCAGCCTGGGTGGGAGAGGTCAGCCCAGCTCTTCCCAAATCTCTTCCTTGCTCTGCCAGTGTACAAGGCCTTGATGGAGGGTAGTTGGTAGCCTGTGATCTTCTCAGCAGAATGGACAACCCGTTGCAGCCTGGCGTTGGAGCTAGAGGAGACAGATAGAAACCAGATGGTGATGGAGGTTGTGAGGAGGAGTAGAACTGGGCACGAGGATATTGAATGAAGTTGTCTGACAAATGTCACTTACTTCTGGTCCAATCTTGGACACATTCTGCATGTGGATGAGGTCCACACTGACCCCGACAAAGTAGCTGCTCTGAAGGATTGTCATAGGCCTCCAACCGGAAATAACTTCCAATCCGTTGAATCTCAATGCAGGCTATGTTGCACCAAGGAAAAGAGGAAAGACTTAAAAGAGATAAATGCAGCAGACCCCAATTGATCCTGACCAGCCCTTTAAAGCTGAGTGGAACACTGAGTGCAAAATAGCTTTTAGGACTCATTGGTAGGTTGACAACTTCACCTCTCCGGGCATTTGTTAATCCTAGACTACCTTATGTTCTTCACTCTGATGCTAGTCAAGTGGAATTAGGTGCTGCACTCCACTAGAGCAGGAAGGCAAGCTCCAAGGTGTGGCATATGCCAGTAGGGGGCTGTCAAAAAGCGAGCAGGACTATCTGACACATAAACTTGAGTACCTCGCACTTAAATGGGCCATATGAAAACAAAATCCATGACTACCTTTATGGTAATTCCTATAACCTTGAGATGAATTACAGGGCGGATAATACCAATCAAGATGGGGATGTGTTATCAAGGAGGCCCCAAGATCCTTCTGAGGAGGATGACTTCTTAAAGAAAAAGAAGGAATCAATGAGTTCCACCACCATGTTGTTGATGGTGATCATGATATATTTACCAAAGATACTTTTGCTGCATTGTGCCAGTGACAAGATTGAGACATGATGAGTCTGCAGGAACCTACCATACTCGCAGAGACACTGACTGTGGATCCTTCTACGATCCCATTCAGTTATGCAAGCCTTGCTTTCCAGGGATGACTCAGGATGACTGGTACTGATTGCAACGAGAGGACCCATTCATAGGATCATTTACTTCTTTGAAGAAAATGTAAAACCTCCGTTTAGAGAAGCCATTTAGAGCCACCTGAAGTGAAGTTGTTCTACAGAAAGTGGAACTGTCTTGAGCTTCAGGATGTTCTGGGGATGTTTTGATCAATGAAACACCAGTTATCAACTAGTCCTGCTGGAAAAATACAGATGCTAAGCTGTTTAGGGGGTCCATGATAACGTTGGCCAACTAAGGGATGACCCGACTCTCAATCTTGCTTGAGCACACCTGACAGATGCTTAAGAAATGATGAATATTCTCGCTGCTGGACTGTATGGATTTTCTCTCTATTGAGCCAGACAACCGAGGACACAAGGTAGTTTTTGCTCACAGACAACATCACAAAATGTGTTGCTAAAATATAAAAATTACTAAATAGTATTTATGATGAGTTACATGTAGGAACACCAAGAGGTCAACCTCCTGGTTTTATAGTGGAGCTATCTGTCTATACCCAGTGGTGAGTCCTTCGTCATCTGCTGTGAAGTGCTGTGATAAGAGTTGACCAACTACTGACCCAAGCAATACCTAATCAAACTCAGGATGTGCCTGATCAAAGGACCTTGTAAACCTTATCAGACATTGCCATCTCACCCCCGAAACAGAAACATTTGGGCCTGTGACAAGGCAATCACTTCTCTGACCTTCACACTGCTTGTCTCCTCCAGCCTCTTAAAGACCCTTTATTAACTAATTCAGAGGACATTCTAATGATCTGATGATCAGAAAGTATTTTTCCTATGCATGAAACCCTTCACCATAGTTTCATCCACAAATATGTGTAATTGTAATAAATGTACATTGCATCATTATAGTCACTGCTAATGAAACAATCATGGATGATTTCTCTTAGAATGCAATATGACTGGATCTCATGTAATAGATCATTTAATGAAAAAATTATTTCTGTGAATCATTAACAGATACAAGGTCTTATTTTGCAATAGAATCATTCTTAGATTTGAACTAAGAAGTGTGAAAGCTGGTTTGCGTAGCTTCCACCTACCCTCAGAGAACAATAGAAACGCCACTCGATCCCTCAGGATTGGAGTTCCAGGCGGACCAGAAGTCAAGCAGGGAGAGGCTACGAGCCTCACAACAGTGGTGCAAGGAGGGGGTGTCAATAAAAAGTAGAATTTTGGTGTCATTTTGGTTTTCATTTGGGGTGAAGTTACACCCGTGCCTTCTTCCTGTGAAGACCACATCTAAAGCGCAAGTCAATATATTTTCGTGGCTTTGCACACGTGAACATAGACTTGTTCAATTTTTTTCTTGTAACACATTTTGACCACAGTTTTGACCATGGTGGTCTTCATCAACATTTTGACCAAGTTGGTCTTCTTCAATGTTTCGACCAAGTTGGTCTTTGTCAATGTTTTGACCGAGTTGGTCTTTGTCAATGTTTTACCTAGTTGGTATTCAACACCTGTTCAACGGACTGGTGTGTTTCGTTCACAACCACAATAACAATTGGTGGAGCAAAATTGTTGTGCAGACCTACTTGAATTTTACTTTTAAATCCTTGTCCAAGATGAGTGTTTGATGTGCATATGACCTTAATTAACCCAATGTATGGAATGATAACATCAGAGCTTATTTCCAAGTCAGGTAATGGTCCATCTTCATCAAAACAAAAAATAATATGGTCCACTTCAAAAACAATATCAATAGTGTTATGTGTGTGATGTCTTCCCACATTTGAAGAGGAGTCACAATGACATCATGCTCTTGCATCATGCTCTTGCATGCAATTTAAAAAAGTACTGGGTTAAGCTCAGTCCATAATCTCTTTGATTACAGGGTATCTGCACACTTCAGAAAACCAAATTTAAGACCTTTTAATGCTACCTGGACCAATTTAAAAATCAAAATAAAGAAACAAAGCTGGCAAAACCAGCCTATTTCTGATTGAACATAGCCAATGAAAGTTGTGATTCTATAAATGGCCAGTATAAGAAAAAGGACACCAATTAAGGAAATTAATTGTTAAGGGACATGAAGTCCAGTTGTCTAGTGAGAGGACAGTTTGTGTGACTTACTTGTTGGGAGCTGTTCAGTTTATTCGCCTGCTAATTTCTTGTTAGCACACACATGCTTTATAGCAATATCCTGGTAGGAACACCCAGCCTGACAAGGAGATTACTACTCTTCCTAATTTAAGAAGCTAATATGAGGGCCCATGTTCAAGCTACACATCCACTTGCAAAGACTAAAATGAGGGCTTCTGCAGCCAAAGAAGCACGCATGACAGAACATTTCTGCCCAGCTCCAATAAGCACCTTCTCCACTGCTCGCCAAGCTGCCACGACTGATAAGATGGTACATTTCATCTGCAAGGACATGCGACCCATAAACATTTCACAAGGACTTGAACTTCAAGAGTTAATCCACAAGTTTGTTGGGCTGACAACTGATGGGTGGACTTCAATGGCAACAGATGCTTATATGGTAGTCATTGCGAAACAACGTGGATGACAAATGGGAAATTAAGGACATGTTTCTTAAAAAACTGGAGATTAAGGTGGTGCACAAGCCTTAGAATGTTGCTAAATGCATTGTGGACATACTGGATGAGTACAACATTAAGAGAATCCGTTATGGGCTGTTGCCACAGATAATGCTGTAATGCAATTATATAAGCGCAGTGGAGATGTACCTGAGGGCTGTCCCACAAGGACAGGCTGTGGAAGCCATTGAAACACCAATCAGCAGACTCAAGGCCACAGCACTTTATTAAGTTAAACAACTAAATTAGGAAGCAAATCTACCTGACGAGACTTTTACTTTTAACATTAATGAATTTACCTACACCTACACCACAACAATCTTTTTCAGATATCTCTATTTTTCTAGCCTGGATGTTATGCGCACAGCTAATTCTCAAATGGACCTCCATGAGGAAGCCAGATGTGCTTGAAAGGAGATTTGTGACGCAACTGCAAATTTTCTATTGTCTCCATTCAAAGGTAGCTAGCTGGTGTTTAAATGAATGAAAACAAATATGTGAGCATGTCCTCCCAACAGGCTGTAGCAGCCAGGCAATATTGAGGCCGAACCATTCCTGATGAAACTCTTGGTGGGTAAAGACGTTAATTAATGCTGTACATAATTCATGGGGCCACAGACATGTGACGGCCAGTGACGGGTGAAAAGTGTAGGAAAAGGTCTCAGTAACAAGTGATTAGCAATATACAGTATTACCTCCCCTCACTCTCTCACAAAATACCACACTTCCTCACAAAATACCACACAATTTAACATTCATTCATTCATTTTCTCTAGCCCCCCCCACCAACCTGAAAAGGGTGGTGGGGGGGCTGCAGCCTATTCCAACATGCACTGGGTGGAAGGCAGAGAAACACCCTGGACAGGTCACCAGTCCATCACAGGACTAACACAGAAACTCACATTCATACCTATGGGCAATTTTCTCTAATCCACCTGACTTGCATCAGGGTTTCTGCAGGTCCTAAAAAAGTCTTAAAATGATTATCTAAAAGGCCTCGAAAGGCCTTTATGTGCTACATGCAGCCTCGAAGTCTTTTTCAGTTTTAGAGGTCTTAAAAAGTTCCGAGTTCTTGGTGCACTGTTTTTTTCACATTTTCACATTCACTGCAGTGGCAATATTGGTCTTTTATTCAAAGATTCAAGATTTAAAGGTTTATTTGTCACATACTCAGTTATAAAAGTGCAGTGAAATGCGTGGTGGCATACTCTGAACACTGTGCTAGAGATAGAAAACGAAAATAAAATGAGACTAAACTAAGAGATACTACAATATAAGAAACAAATAAACAGTATAAACAATATAACAATATTTTAAAAAATACACAAGGAAGGTCAGTATCTACATGTGCAATGTGAACGTTCAATGTAATGTGTGTAAAAAATGTTGTGCAGGTGTGCAATGTGCAAAGAGCAATGGCAGCAGTCATTGTTGGTTGGTTGTGTGTGAGTTTAATGTCCTAATGGCCTGAGGATACAAGCTCCTCCTGAGCCTCTCTATCTTGGCCATGTGACTGCAGAGGCACTTGCCTGATCGCAGTAGTCTGAACCGTCCATTGTTGGGATGGGTAGTGTCCTTAATGATCCTGTGTCCTTAATGATCCTATTTGCCCTGGTCCTGCACCACCTGGTGTAAATGTCCGCAGGATGGGGAGTGTTATCCCGGTAGTCTGTTCAGTTGACTGTACCCCTCTTTGCAGGGCTTTGCGGTCCTGAGAGGAGCAGTTGCCTTAACAGGCAGTCTAGCAGCAGCTATTGAAAGCAGGCATATTGTAGGCCAGATAAGGACAGGTAGAGATTAGCAATGGCAGTAGGTTTGGGGGAAAAAAGTTGATAATCCCACAGGAAATAATGACCACTAACTTAAGGCCAGACACAGTGTTGTGGTCGGAGACACAGTGCATAGTGCATTTTGATCATCTTACAGTACTATGACAGGACACAGTAGAAAAGGCATATGAACAGAAAATGCTTAGGTATACTGAGTTGGAAGCAGAGGTGAAGCAATGTGGTTGGAAACCAAGGCTATGCCCTGTGGAGGCTGGATGCCAAGGTTTTGTAGCCAAGGCCAATTTAAGTCTAATAGGTGATTTTGGCATTTGTGGGCATAGCTTACAGCACACGGTGAAATACAGTATATGTCTGAAGCAGCAATGGCTGCCAGTCAGTGGATCTGGCATAAAATGAATCAAACTGACTGGAGAAAGGTGCAAAGCACCTAATGTAACTACCCTTGAGTGTATAGGGTTTGAACCACTTGCTTGACTGAAGCATGCTGGTGTTTTTTAGGGTTTGGGTTAGTAAATACATAATAGGTACAATGTAGGTACATTGATTTCTTAGCAGCTAGAAATGTTGCCTTGCCAGCTCTTGTTTGTCTGTAGCTGATATTGTTTGCTAATACCATGGTTGCCGTGCCTGTTTCTCAGTAGCATGTTTGCCTGATATTGACCTGTTCTTATGCCGGCTTGTCAGCCTGTGTTTGTAGCATGCTATTTGACATGACTATTTAATTAGGACTGCAGAGATAGTCATCAGTGCCAACCTGCCCTCTATTCAGGACCTATACTCCTCCAGAGTTAGGAAATGGGCAGGCAACATCACTGCAGACCCATCACACCCTGGACACAACCTGTTCAAACTCCTCCCCTCTGGTAGGCGCTACAGATCACTGTACGCCAAAACAACCAGACACAAGAACAGCTTCTTCCCACAGGCCGTCACTCTGATGAACACTTAACCAATCATACAGTGTCAGGAACAATCCCTGTGCAATAACCCTGTACCACCGAACATCCTGTAACTATTTATTCTTAGTTATATTGTAGTTGTAGTGTAGTTTTTAACACAGTTCTTTAATATATCATCATTGTCAATACATTCTAAGCACACTGTATATCCTGTATATACTGTATACATTCATATCCTGTCATATCCATCTACCTCATGTATATAAAGTAACCTGTACATAATCATCTCACATTTATTTCAGCATCTTTGCACTCTGCATCATTGCACTATTGTTCACAATTTTCATAGTTTTTTATATATATTTTACATCTGTACATAGCAGTTAAATGTTTATGCTTATGTCTAGCTTGTTAAGCTTTGATGTCCTTTGTTGTCCTTGTTTTTGCTGTATGTCTATTCTATGTAAGTACTTGAGAGCAATGGAGTAACCGGAGTCAAATTCCTTGTATGTGTACACATACTTGGCGAATAAAGCTGATTCTGATTCTGATTCAGAATCAGCTGTCCCATTAGCTTATTGTTGTTGTTGAAATCAATAGCAAGTTCAGAAATTATTGAGTAATGTTGGGAATTAGGGATAAGCCTAAGCATAGTGTGGCAGACTGAGGCATCTGCCATTGGAAAACTGTGGGGAAGGGACTACATCCCCCAGCATGCCACAGCCAGGCGGCCATCTTTCCCCAGCTGAACCGCGTCACAATCAGCCAGGTGGGAGCTGATTGTGTGACATAAAAAGGGGAATCTGTAGCCCACAAAGGGGGGGTGGGACACTGGACCTAGCGAGCAGCCAGGGAGGCTGCTGGAGATCCCCATACAAGCTGAAGTGTTAAGTTCATTTGTGTTTAGTGTAATCTACCCAGTAAATTATAATTTAGCTTTGAATCTTGACTCCAGAGTGTCATGTGTGACCTGAACGTGCCCTCAGATTGGACTTGTGGTACCCGGCTTTTCCCCCAGGGTGTCACAATAGGTACAGGGTAGTGGCAGTTTTTAGTTGTATTTGGTGTTGAGAGCAAGTATTGAGGGGGATGGTCCTGGGATGCCAGAAATCACTGTTGAGCCTTCTGGAGGTGTCATGGGCCTATATCAACCAAACATCTGTGATAGTGCCCACTTGATAACCCCAGTGAAATACCTGCACTCACACACACAACCCTGTAGCATTTAGATTAGGAGCCTAGTGAATGGTGCTGCCTGTCTGATGGCCCTGTAGCTTTAGCCTGATGTCCTCTATAGTTACTGTTTGTGGGTTAGTGCATTATTCTTTCTGACATTTGAATTGGGATTCTGTGTGAATGCTAACTCTGCATCGGTCTGCTCTTTGGACAGATTATTCCAACATTTGAACTATTGAGTTGCAGTCACAAATGCCATGTTTGGCAAAACTGGGAGTGTCATGGTCTGGGGCACTTTTGATACAACTGCATATCATTAAGGGAACCATGAATTCTGAGGGAAACCAGAGAAGTCTTGAACAGAATGTCAGGCCATCAGTCTGAAAGTTAAAGCTGGGCTGAAAGTGGCTGTTCAACAAGCCAATGATCCTAAGCATTCAAGCAAATCTGCAAAAGAACGGCTCAGGAAGAAGTTTAGTATTTTGGAATGGTCAAAGTCCTGACCTAAATCCAATTGTGAGATGCTGTGGCAGAACCTGAAACAGGCTGTTCATAATGGGCTGTTCATGTGAGACTCCCTCAAACCTCACTGAGTTGGTTCTATAAGTTCTGAGTTCTATAAGGAGGAGTAAAATCCCTCAAGGAAGATGACAGAGACTGATCAGTGGCTGTAGGAGACGTTTACTCTACGTCATTGCTGCTATAGGTGGTATCACAAGTTAAATAGTTTTTTGTTAAATAAACCAGTTTTGTGTAGGGCTCACAAACTTTCAAGTGTGACTGTATGTATCTTTCTTGGGATGGCCGTGTGTTTGTGTGTATCTAAAATGTTTGATTTGATGTTGAAAGGTAGAGGTCTCATTTTTGTATACCACTCTTCTAGTGTTCTACTTGACTTGTCAGCAGAGGCAAGTGATTGTCAAGCACCTCACCCGATGCTACATCAGCGCATCATATTCACCACAGAGTAGAAATTGCATCTGTAAACTAAACACTGTCTGCATAGCACACTGCTTTTGTCAGATGCAACCTAGTGCTGAAAGGAATTTCACAACTGTGACACACTGCAACTGCAACTCACATAATCCCTCAGGGCACTTAAGTCACCACGATCCTTCACACGCTGAAAAACAACAATATCACAGTGGCAAAGTGAGCGAGGTGTGATGACACTTTAAAATGAAGTGGCTAATTTGCCGTACACAGCCACAATGTATGAATGCCTTGTGTGTGCAAGTGTGTCTGCATGTAAGTGTAAGTGCATGTAAGTGCATACTGCAACCAACAAAATGCTTATTTTTTTGGGTTTTCGCTCATATATAACCTCAGCTTTCAAACAATTTCGGCACCTCATTCGTTTTACACAAATGTAAGAAATATTTCTATCCTGCACTGTTTAATTCGGAATCTGTTCAGTGTGTGTGTCTCTGCTTCAACTCCAGACAAAAACACCACTACAAACCTTTGGTAAGTTGAAGAGCACAGTGCAAGGCAAGTGTAACTTCCTCAAGCTTAACATACTCTTAAGGAAAAACATAGTGATCCAAATGTCACTTGTTACCTGTTTCCAGAACAAAGCAATCCCTTTCCTCTCTTTCTTTAGCTCCATGTTCCTTTTTATGCTGTTGACAAGAGGGCGGCGAGAGATAGATGAAAGAACGAAGAGGATGGAGGGAAGAAAGAGAGCTAAACAGAGTAAAAGAGTGATTAAGGGCGACAGTAGAGCGGAAGCGAGAGAAAGAGGAGCGAGACAGAAATATAAAGAGAAGGAGGCATTTTGTCCACCGCAGAGACAGATAGAGAGGGACAGAGGGAGAAAATAAAAGAAGAGCTTGTCCTCTGCTGTTGCGTAACGCTGTTCTTCCGAGGAACAGAGATGGAGAGAAGAGGTAGAAAGAGAGAAACTGTAGCAACAGAGAGTGGCCCATTGTCACAACTGCACAGCCAGCCCGAGTGATGTATCCCTCCTTTTCTCCATTAAAGACAAAATTAAGTTTAAAAAAAAAAAATCTTGTTTTCTAAATTTCCAAACAATAAATGCCCCCAAAAAATGTAGTGTTTTGTATTTTGAAATCACAATCACATAATTATAGTGGTTGTTGCATTGCATACCAGAAGGAGAATAATATCATCATATATTTCTTGAACAACCCCTCACCCTGCAACTTCATAACTTTCAAAGAGTGGAAACAACAGGGATATAAATGTTTGGGTTTGGTCCACTGCTGCTCCAATAACGGAGTAATGGAAGTGTTGGAGGGAGAATGCAGGCTAGAATCCAGCTCTTCTGAGTCACTCTACGTTTACGATGGAATGATGTTATGTCCCACCCCAACACCCTGTTTCAACTGAAAATAGGTTGAATCATAAAAGCAAGAGACTGTTGAAATACCACTTTTGCCAACGTTGTCTTAAATTATAAGTGTTGTTAGTAATTTCACTTTCACAAATTTGGATCGTGTTTTTAGTGGTTTTTTACTCGTTTGTCGTCTTGAGGCATAGTAAACTACTGCACCTACTAACTAATTTTAACAAGACCCTTTTACTTTTTTATTTTAAGTTTACATACAACAAAAGTTACCACTCCTTCCACGCCTTGGCTGTTTATTAGTAGCATGCTTGCTAGGTCGGCTTGTCAGCCTGTTAGCATGGTTGCTGGTATATGAATTCTTTAGAATGCTGATTTGTTGTTGGCTTGTTAGCTTAGCATGCTAGCTGACATATTGGAAAAAACGTATGACTAAGACATATAAAATATGGAATGGACATGATGTGGTCGTCAGAGTGAGTAGTAATACACTGTTCTCTCATTGTTTGCTGAACTGGTTTCTGAACTGCTGAGTGGGCTGTTCCAAGCCAGCAGTGTGAGAATGAGTTTGTAAATTATTAGGTAATGTTGGGAATTAGGGATGAGCTCTAATTCAATGAAGCATCTGTGATGGAAGGTCCAACTTGATTAGCCAGGTGACATACCCACACAACCATGTAGCATTTAGATTAGGTGTCTAGAAAGACGGTTGATGAATGCAGTGAATTTCTTTCTTTGCGTACCTCTGACTAGATATACACACATCACCCCACACACACGCACTTTTCCAGAGGACAGCGCAGGCAACAGCTACTGAACAGCGCGTCTGGAGTAGTTGGGGGTTAAGTGCCTTACTCAAGGGCACTTCGGCAGTGTTGGTGGGCACCAGCTCACAGCTGGAATGCACCCTCCTGGTGGTGCCGGAGATCAAACCAGCAACCCTCCGGTGATGGGTTGGTCTCTCTAACCGCTAGGCCAACCTGCCGCCCTTAGTGAATGGTGCTGCCTGTCTGATGGTCCTGTAGATGTATGACGCCATAGTTTGATGTCCTCTATAGTCACTATTTGTGGGTTAGCACATCATTCTTTCTGACATCTAAATTGGGCCCTGAATTATGGCACAAATATTGGTAAATTCTGTTGTTTTGATCACATTGGAGTTTGGAGTCAAACTGATAATTTTGTAACAATTGGTAGAAAATGGTTAATAAAATGACTATAAATTTCAGGGGTGTGTGTGTTGAAAGGTAGTTTTCACTTGTATATTGGTAGTGATATATAGCATATAGCCTACAACTCTTCTGCAATTGGGATTCTTTTTCAGCCTCTACATAAAAAAATTAAAGCATTGAAGCATCACAAACCCTGGGAAGCTCTGTCTAGCAGTGGACTAAGGCTCTCGCCATGTACTTCAGACTCACAAACTAAACTCAATCAGTCATTCTTCACCAAGTAGTGTCAAATAAAGCAGAACTACCAATGAACTTGAACAAAAATGTAAAACTTTCTTAAGAAATAATGCTAATGCAATAATGCAATGCTAACAATCTCAGTTTCCCCAGCCAGTGGGTAAGGGTTAAGGTTAATTTAGTGTTAGGCTTTGGGTTTAGGATTAAGATTAGGATTAGGTTTAGGTTATGGTAAGAGTTAAACCTAAAGTAAGTTTAGGGTTATAGAATGAATGAAGTCAATGGAACGCCAATCACAGTGATGAGGGGTGAGGTCAGAGGTCATTGGTTGGCTGTTTCCAGGGTTTGATGGCTACAATGAGAAACTATGGACCAATCATGTTAAAGTAGTGCCTATGTGGGAAAGGCAAGGTGATTATTGTATACCGTGAATGCCTCATGCAATATAAAGGGAATGCAATCTGTATGACTTTGAACACACATATATACATAATTAAAGTTTTTCCTTTCATAGTTGAAAGAGTAGCATGTAGCTAACCTTGTAAAATATGAAAATAGTGGCATATCCTGGCATTCTCGTGCCCATATACTGTATACAGCTTATGACCTCTCGCATCTGTCCCATCTTAAATATTTACTGCACACTACATGATACAAATGGCATGTAATTCAACATAAAGACATGTTTGTGTATGTGTGTGCCTGATTTGTGCGGGTACTTTTGAATGCCCCCCCCAAAAAAAAAAAAGAATAAAGAAAAAAAGAATTGACATTTGGCCCAACAGCACACAAACAAGCTGCCCTACGTTCTGTTAAGGTGACCGCCTTTAATATGTATATCTAATTGAGTGTGGGATCTAGTCTGGTGAAGGTGCGACAGTAATTAGAGGCCTATGAGCCATCTGCATTCCTGACCTTTATCAGGAAATTGAGTCTTTTTAAACACTGTTTCTTTAGATGTGTGTGTGTGTGTGTGTCTGTCAGAGCGGGATTGGAAGGTTAATTGGGGAAGGAGGGCATAACGCCCCTCCATTTGCCTCCTCACACTTGATAGCAAGATGTGTGAAGGCCTATCTTACACCTGGCATTGTGTCCTGGGTGATCAGATACAAATGATGCAAAAAAGTATGCATACATCACTTCCCACAAAAAAATCTGAATTTGTCAGCTGAGTATGATATTGTGAAGTGGCAAAGAGAAGGATAACATCAAAGATGGAATTTTTTTGGAGCTCTTTTCATTACACCATGTTAAGCTAGTAACCTATGCCGCGGCAGCAGGTTGGCCTAGCGGTTAGAGAGACCAACCCATCACCAGAGGGTCACTGGCTTGATCCTCAGCACCACCAGGAGGGCACACTCCAGCTGATGATGATAAATTAGACCTATACCTGCTGTGCAATAGGACTACCTGTCTACCTAGCAACTGGTGGACCAATGAGAAAACAATTTTGATCACACACTGTCCATGCAGACTGAGCCGAATTAATCCTACCACTATTAGAGGAGATTGCCAATGCCAGACTAAGGCGAGAGCAAGTCTTCAGAGATCATGCAGATTTTCTAGCTATTCCCCTGGAACTGTGTGCTGAATTGGGCCATGTTTTAGAACAGCAGATGCAGAGGAACCAAGCAATTCCGGCCCGCCTACAGGCTCGCGCAATCCCCGGGTTCCTGGCAACAGGGGCGTTTCAGAGAGAGCTTGGAGACAGATCAGGGATACCCCAGTCTTCCCTGAAGCATGTCACGCACACGGTGTGGAATGTCATAATTTATTTAAGTGCAAGATACATCAGGTTCCCTTACAGCTGGTGAACAGGCCAACATCACAATGCGATTTGCAGCGATGTGCCTCGTGTAATCGGGGCACCTCGGGTGGATAATATGTTTACATTAATGGCAAACATTTTAACACTGTCAATGTGTAAATAATCTGTGATGGTTCTGATAAATGTAGTCGCCGAATGGCCCGGGTCAAACCAAGATTCATTCCTAGTGTCACAAAGCAGTGTGGGTAGGAAACTTCAGGCTGGAGCAGTGCCTGTTGGATGGCTTCTTCAAATGATGTGATTTTGCAAAGTGACCTTTGATAATTCTAGGTTTTATCTCACGCGCCTTTTACACCACTTTCAAAACCCACCGATTTGACACCTCCGGGCGACAGTGGTTGTCCGTTAAAGCTCCTTTGTAAATCCACAGAGCCCACAACAGACGCTCTACAATGCGGTGCACCGCCACGCTCACTCCGTGGAAGAGTGAAGGGAAGGTGGCTGTGTCTGGATACTACGTGAGGCAGATTATTGCACCAGCCAGAGAAGGTGTGCAAAATCATCTGGGCGTGTATGCTGTTCTGCAAAACCTGCAGCACTGAAAATCGCAGCACCTTGCCCTCCTAGCACTACAGCCCCGCTGAAACCCATGAACACCAGTAGGCTATAATGGCCACTCAGCTAGATGTTGGTGTCATGCATCAACAATAATGGTAAGTAAAGTGACTAACCTTGCATGCCCTATAGCCTTTACTGTCGAAAAGGAATAGATTGATATGTTATAAATTTCTTTAATTTTACACACTCTTTCAGTGTTACTTAAATCTCTGCAACCATTGTGTCAATTTCATTCACTGAACTGATTTTGCCATATTACAGATAAAATGAATTGTGCAAGACATTCATATCCAAACAAGGTTAATTGGGGGTGTGTCGACTCCTGTTGGAGAGGGCATTAGGATTGTGCAAACAGTTTAATGATGATTGATACTTGAAATGACAAAATGAGTGACCACCACGTGAGCATGGTTTTATAAATCTGACATAAAAACTGCGCATGTTTCCAATTTTGTGCATACACAGATTTTTTTGTCTTGAATTTGAGTTTTATACATCTGGCCCCAGGTGGTCAGAGACGCATTTGGTCACGTTAACAACAATGTGTAAATGCAATTTGTCTACAATCCACATATAGGAGCTACGTAAATGGAAATCAACTTTTGCATGCAGATCCAACCAGGAAGCATGTGCAAAACAAAACATAGTAGCATACTTGTCAGGATACTCATGGATGGGGAACAAGCCAAACAAGGTATTTACTGTCAATTTTTAAGAATGGAAATATTGTGAGAGGGAGTGACGTGTGACAATCTGCGTTTTGGTGATGGAAAGATATATCCAATTTTAGTGTGTAGCAGAAAAATAGGACTAATCAGCACTCATGGAGCCAAGAAATGTGACTGCTGCTTGTTCAATATTATGCTGTGAAACAAAGTTTTGAAACAACACCTTGTGTATTGCTATCACTCTATCATCATAAAATAGCTATGCATCGATTACACTACTACAGCTACAAAGTATTTGTTGCATTATTTCATGCAGCTATAAAATATTAATAATTACATTAAATAATCACATGCCAGCACATAGAAGTGTTAAATGCTTCCCGTGTATCTGGTACTGGTACTTACCTTAGTTTGCATTGCTGAGTTTATGTTGGGATGCCTACCAACATTGGCATGTTTAATATTGCATTTGCACATATTCTGTCTTTGTCCACAAATGCACATTTATTTATTTATCCTTTTTCTGCTATTTATTAAACTGGTCACCTCTCTCTTGCACTTAACCAGAAGTGTCTTCTTCTGTTGTCGCATTCATTCAATTTAGCTAATTCATTTCAACTTGTAACTGTAAAATATCATCAAACAGTACACGTATCCCCTGCTATAGTATGTTTGAAAACAAGAATTATGAAAACTGAATAATATGAGACCTTTAAATGTGCAATCAGTAAGATTTTTACTGTCCCATAGCACAAAATAACCACAATATATCTGCAGGGGTTGATAGGATTGTTGATCAATACCAATAACTCAGTGATTACTTGGCCAGGTACTGAGAGTGCTATTTCTGGCTTTCAAAACTCATTTTCTAGCCCGTACTCTGTTGGAACAAAAAACATTCACCCACTGGAGTTTTAACACACTCCCAAGCCCTCCATCCACCCCACCTACCAAAAGTGCAAATCACAAAGTATCATTATTATTACAGTATTTTGCATGGTGATATTAACTCTTCACTAGACGTTTCTGTTGGAGCTCTGCTCTAATTAACTTGCTTACATTTTACTTGAAAATGTGGCTTATTTGCCTCAACTACAGGCTAAGCTGCACCAGGGACATGTCAATGTTGTTGCAATTCCTACTGGTCACTGATAAAGGTTGATAAAAGTCATAGATAAATGGGAACTATTACCTAAATAGGGTACTAAACCTCCAATTGCTGAAAGAAAATATGAAACATTTAGGCCTAGATGTGCCATTTTATACTGTGGAGATGTACAGTAATTGAAGGCTAAGATTATCCAATAAGCAGATAACCATAGTAAGCACACAGGAGGTTAGCATCACAGAAGCTGGCTAGCTACACTTTCTCTGACCAACTAAGCAGACAAACATAATATTAACAAACCATACAGAACTCAAGAGGCATCCCCGAAGTCTGCTCAATAAACTTCCATAACAGATTTGTATTTATAGCCAAAAATGGTTGAGTGCAAGGAAATCCGTGAAAAGATGAAGGGTTTTTTCTTGCATAGAGAATATTTTGGCAGCCGCCAAAGTCACCAGAACACAAAAAATATGATTTGGTGCTGTAAAACATGATTTCGAATTGTTTTCAATGAGATTTTCCCATGCTCTATTTTTGGCTGCCACATGGTACTCCGACCAGCAGGGCGGCGGTCATGAGCGCTGTTTTACACTATTGTGATGCAGAATAAGTCAAATAAACGCAACAAGCAGAGTCTAGCAAGATGCGCGAAACTACTGCTTCAAAACGAGACAAAATTGTCATCCAAAGCCAAAGTTAAATAACAGACTCATTTTGGCAAATAAGTCTTACTCCAAGAGGAAACAATAGTTACCAGCTATAACTAGTTGGCAAATAAAGTGTGTGCTTGTGCACCAGGCAGTACGGTAGAAGTCACATAAGCATGTGCAGCTCTAGGTTGGTGCGCGGTGCGTTCACAGTCCAGAAAGTAGCTCTTGATTTTCTAACTGTAGTGGCTAAATCAAAGCCAGGTCTTTGTAAAGAACCTGCAGACTTCACTTCCATGTTTCATACTGGTTAATTGATATCAAACAATTAAATAGAGGAAAAGCCCCTTGAGCCACTTAAAATGTACTTGATCGCATAATCATATAGTTTATCAAAACCTCACAAATAGCATGCAGTCAAAATTATTAAGATACTGTTGCCTTTAATTTAACATTTTTTATATTTTTGTCAACCTGTTAAATATTTTCCTATAATAGCCTAAATATGATCAAGTCACTTCATCAATGAAAGGGGTTCATGGTATAGCAGGCCATTTGATTGTGTTTGCTGGCCTGCACAAGTACCACCAAAGCCCTTTCCTGAGCCAGGAAAAACCCTGAGATGGATCATGTCACAAATAACCAACAAAAATTCAAAAATGTCAAGGTATTCCTTTGAGTCAAATATAAATGGTAATGGTAATGATGGTAATGTTTGTATAGCTTATTTAACAGATCTGCATTAGATTTTGCAAAACAAGTTGAATTAACTAAATCAATCAATTCTGCGGGGAGGAACTGTCCCTGTGAATTAATCACATAGTGGAATGCCATCCCAAGGATCCATAGATACTTGTCATCCCTGGCAATGTTGTCAACCAGACCCATTAACTCAAAGAAATCTTTATTTTCCTCACTAAGACAGAGTACTTTCATTAATACCAGAAAGACCAAGCCACTGTCAATTGGAAATATTTCAGCTTTCAAAATGTCTCACCATGACTCAGTGTTGTTAAATTTTAAATCACACAAAGAAACAGAAGTTATTATTAATTACATTTACACCCTTCAATTAACAATTTGTTGGCCTTCTCTTAGACCCCCAAAATCCACTTCTAGTATTCAGGAATTCTTAGGCAGACCTCAAGTTCTCTGGAAGTTCTTTGCAAAATTCCAGCAGATCAAGATTCTCAGAGAACCTTCCTACCAGTACGACAGAGAGACTGTTAGAAAGACAGAATGAAAGAGACAGGCAAAGACAAAGAGAGTAAGAGATAGAAAGTGTGAGAGAGAGACAAAGACAGAGAAAGAGAGAGAGCAATCAACAGACCAAGAGCGAAGAAAATAAAAAATAATAGATAATCCTCTATCCACGGGCAGAATTGCTTTGGATGGAGCTTCCATAAATCGCCGAGGCTAGCAGCTTGAGAAGTGTAAGAGATGCTTTCTGACATGGTGTTGAATTCATAGGCTGGTCTGAAAGTGCTGGGGAAGCACTTAGAGCCTCCTCCGCTAAACACCATGGTTCAGAGGTGATGCCGCAGCCACGCTTCTTCCCAGAAACACAAATACACTGATTGTTGGGAAGTGATTGCATTGTGGGAAAGTAAAAAGTAGATGATTTATTAAAGTAGATGACGTGGATATCATATAGCATATTATTAGAGACGTAAGATATTGGCCATCGGTCTGGAGTTCAGATGAAGGGATCTTGAAGCTGCTGAGCGCCTGAGCTGGATTTATGAGTACACCACATCTGCAGGTGCTGTGCATCACCTGTAGGTGTCAACTCTAGTTACAAACCCAGGTTGTGCCAACACCTAACAAGCGAACAGCCAAGACAATGAAATATCTTATATGTAGGATATGAGCTCTTGATCTAAAACTAAAGTTATTCTGTAAGGAACCCAAGGTGGTTGGACTCTTGTATTGGGATTGACCTCCCCAGCTCAACATACATTAGCAGTCATCGACAGGGCATCTTCATTTCCACGTAGTCTCCCAGTCCAGTGTTTGACCTGGTAACGATAATTCTGTAGCTCAAGAAACCATTAGATTTCATAGGCAATTGTGTCATTGTTCACAGACAATTGGTCAATGGCTAACTGTCAACTGGTCAATTATCAGGAAGAAATCCATTGCTGCAGAAAAAACACAAATGTATACCATTTGCCAACAGAGTGCTCTCACTGCCTTCCTGCATCATAGGTTTGAAGGTCTGGACTCTTAAAGAGTCCTTTTACATATATACCTTTTACAATATCTTCTGGTAGGTAGATCAGTGGATTTTAAGAAATGAACTACACCTGAGGCTGCATTCCCATGTGTAGAGTCATTGTGGTATTATTCAGTTATCTTCCTCAGCAGCCTATGTTGGGACAATGGGCTCTGTACTGAGTAAGCTTCCCAATGGCTGTTCTACCATTGGGAAGCTTACTCATAAATGCACATGCAGTTGCTATACAGGTATTGCCACTAGCCTGGATACTGCCCCTTGAATTGCTCATTTTCATTTTCCCTCATATTGTCTCATTCTCCACCTTTATTTGGGGCTGCTTTCCTGAAGTCATCACCTCCAGGACCAACAATATTTCAGTCCTCAGTCTAGATTGTTCTTGTATAATCCAGTGTCAAGGTTGCTTTTCTCATGTTTCTCATATCACGACTAGCCATGAAATTATTGAACAGGCACAGGTGGGAAGGTGCAAGTCTGGGAAATGACCACTTGCATCGGGACAAAAACAGGTTACCACTGTGTATGTCCACAGTGTGTTAAAGATTGATATTTATTTACTATAGCTTAGCATTCTGCTGATGCAGCTACAGTTGCAAGATCACTTCTATGAAAGGGGGTAATAGAAGTCAGGTGATCCAATCAGTGAGATGACATTCAGGTGTGGGTTAGAGGTGTCCTGTCATATAAAATATACAGTATATACATATATAACATATATATATAAACACTGTGTGGTTACCAAGAGTCTGCTTTACAAAAATATTCTGTTGAAGTGGTCAAAAGAAATTTCAAAGGACCTGTGGAGAAGAGTTGAGGCTCATAAGGTTGGAAAAGGCTACAAAATCATCAGTCTACAGTCAGACAGATTGTATACAAATGAAGAAAATTAACTGCCATTGCTACTCTGTCTAGGAGTGGGCGTCCAGCAAAGATCACAGCAAGAACATGTCGCGTAATGGTCAAGGAGACGACAAAGAACCCTAAGGTAACAGCTAAGGATCTGCTGGCATCTCTTGCACTTTCTAACGTCTGTGTCCATGAGTCCACAGATACTAAACAAGAGTGGTGTTCATGGAGGATACCAAGGAGGAAATCACCGCTCTCTACAAAAAACATTGCTTCCCATTTCAAGTTTGACAAAGACCACCAAAGACCATGTTCTGTGGACAGAGAGCCAAAAATTGAACTTTTTGGCAAAACAGCACCATGCTATGTTTGGAGGAGAAAAAATAACTGCATACCAACAGTTAAAGCTGTTGGAGGATTCGCCCCTTCCTCACTGATGAGACGGAGCAGGTGCTCATCCAGGCTCTTGTCATCTCCCGCCTGGACTACTGCAACTCCCTCCTTGCTGGTGCCCCGGCGTCTGCCATCAGACCTCTGGAGCTTGTTCAGAAAGCTGCAGCTCGTCTGGTGTTCAACCGCCCCAAGTTCTCCCACACTACTACCCTTCTCCATTCTCTACACTGGCTCCCTGTAGCAGCTCGCATCCAGTTCAAGACCCTGGTGCTAGCCTATAGGGCAGTGAAAGTAACAGCTCCTTCTTACCTCCAGGCTATGGTCAAGCCTTACATCCCCGCCCGACCACTTCGCTCTGCTGCCTCGATGCGACTGGTTGCCCCGTCGCTCAGAGGCCCCTGCGGCCGATCTACATGGTCACAACTCTTCTCTGTCCTGGCCCCACAGCGGTGCAGTGAACTGCCCACTGATGTCAGGACAGCAGAATCTCTGCCCATGTTTCGCCACAGGCTGAAAACCCACCTCTTCAAGAAACACTACC
>OOFE01050957.1:0-33877 GCA_900323365.1 Monocentris japonica | reverse complement strand
ATTGTGCTCAGTCACAGAGAGTGTGTGCACATCCCCAGCGGTGGAACTCACTCCAGCTGCACTAACAGTGTTAGTATTAGCCGACGAGCTAGCGGTGATGTTGCTAGCCTCAAACCGTGCATAGAATGAGTTCAGGTCGTCCGCTAGGGATGCGTCGGCACTCACAGTTGAGGGGGGACTGCCCTGGTAGTCCGTTATAGTCCGTAGTCCCTGCCATAGGCGTCGGGTGTCGCGCTACTCCATCTGCGACTCCACTCTGTCCCTGTACCTCCTCTTAGCGTCTTTCACCGCCCTCCTCAGACCATAGGACGCCGCCTTGTACTCGACCATGTTGCCGGACGCAAGGCCAGAGTTGTAGGCAGCCGTACGGGCGTTCAGCGCGTCGCGGATGGATCTGTCAACCCACGGTTTTTGATTTGGAAAAGACCTAACTCTTACCGTGGGGACGGTAAGAGTTAGGACAATTTGAGAACAATTTGAACCCATAGAACCATGTTTTTATTCTCATTGTTTGATCATGTGCTGTAGTAAATTGTTAGATGAATGTGTGAAGACTGAAAGTTGTTTCAATTTCAGAAGATATTGTACATTATCTACATGAAATGCAAGGGTGCCGATAATCTTGGCCAGAGCTGTTGATCAGACTGCTCATGTGTATTCTGTTCTAAACATGTGCACACACATATGCTCAAACACACATTCTCAATCTAGTCAACTCAGTCACACCCAGTACATGAAACCTTACCCTATTCATAAATGCACTGACCTTGTTCTTTCTTCTTCTCCTTTTCTCTTTAATCTACCTAGCCTCCATAGTGACAGTCATACGCCTAGTCAATGATGCTGTTGATAGTATTGAAAGCGAAGGTATGAAAGAACATCTTTTCTGAAGAAACTCTTTGTTTCACCTCTCTTCTCCTCTTCTCTTTTGTGTCAGGATGGCTATTCCACAGTGTTATTTAGTGGTGCAGCACAATGAAAGAATATACTGAATGCAACCAAGCCCATATTATATAATGCCCTTTCTTTTTAAAAATATTATCCCACTTAGATTTCAAATATTTTTGTGAGTTTCTGACACTGGATCTGTTTCCATTCATTCCTCTTGTTGTTTATGTTTCTATGTTGTTTATCTCAATCTCTCTCTTTTTTGCTTTTTCTTTCCCTTTGTAGTGTCAAACATGGATAGAGAGCAGTGCCGTAGCAGCCTTGGTGAGTGAAATGCATCCTCAGAATTATTTTCTTACTTAGTTTTCTTCAATGGCAAAACAACATAAAAGCATCTGCATGAATCCCCTTATTAACAAGTTGTCCCCTTCATTTTGTCACTCAATCTTTGACCACAACACAATTTGAATTCTAACATTATTTCCTTTTGATGCTTGATACCGAATTTATTCACACAAATGTGATGGTGGTCTATCACACAAATTACCATCCCATTTTGTGACATCTTTCGGTTTATAACAAAGCAATAATGACAAACAGGCAATACTGCACAGGTGTGAAGCAATGTTTTTTTTGCTTTTATTAGGTACTTGGGAGCCCCTCTAAGGCTACATCCACATAAAGCCGGGTAAATTTGAAAACACATACTTACCTCTCCGTTTTGGCCTCCCGTCCACAGTAGGGCGGCGTTTTTACCCCCCCCAAAACAGAGCTTTTCAAAAACGTTCTCCCAAGTGGATAAATTTGAAAATGCCAGCCCCCCGTTGTAGTGTGGATGGCGAAAATGGAGACTTTCAAAAACGATGACGTTTCACTGCTTGACTGTCACTTGATCCAGCTGTGAGCGAGGCAGCCGAGTGGTCTGCGCATGCCCATGGAAGGAGGTATGCGTTTTTGGTGGTCTAGTGTGGACGGCGAGCTTTTTCAAAAACGCCATTTTCAAATTTAAATGGCTTAGTGTGGACGTACTCTAAAAGAGCTGGGCTCTGTGTGTTTGTTGGTTTGTTTGTTTGTTTGTTTGTGAATAACGCTTTTGGCAATGCGCAGTGCTTAGAGGAATCATGGTATGCACTCTTTAGGCTGTGTAATGATTTTACTGTAGTGGCAGCAACAACTTAGTTACAACAACAATGTGCTACCACATCACTTTGGTGTTTACAGGTGGAGTTTTTAAAGTCAAAATAGTTTCAACAATAAGCTTCACAATGTAAAACAATTATACTAGGACAGGGAATGACTATCCACTTCTTCTACCATAGCAATGCCATCATACAATACATGGACAAGTGGTAGATATGGTTACAAATCTACAGCACACCATTTCTACAGGGTGTACACTGGCTTTCCAATCTCCTTGGTTGCTTGGTGCCAAGATTTGCTTGTGCCAAGACCAAGGCATCCATGACCCCGATTACACTTGCCCTACAATGTCCCTTTGTCAAAGTGCTGATTGTGCTTCCCAAACTGTGTCTTTAGGGATACTATTTCTGCTCAGTTACTAGAGTAGGTGCTACACTCTTAGTATCAATTAGCTTATAGTTAAATCTGTTTATCACTTCAGCATCCTGGGTAATGTAACATGCAATTTAATAGGTCTACAGAGCATTGTATTACTTCTCAAGAGTAAGTGTGGGTTATGTGTCTCTGACAATGACAGTCTACAGAGGTATTAGAAGAACTATTGCAGAGAGAGAAGTACATGAAGTACAGAAGAAGCACTGGAAACTACAAAAAGTGCATTTCCTGGAGAAAATGTGTGGGCTAGTTAAAAGTTTCTTAGTGAAATAATTGCTTACATATCAGTAATCCACCTTACATGTGTTTGTGTATGTGTGCGTGCATTTTTGTGTTTTTGTCTGTTTGCGTGCATTGGCTATGAGCTTCCTGCTGGACCTCTGCTAGCCACTTTCCGCCGCTATCTAATGTATTTTCTTCCATGTCATAATTCACCATGTCTTTCTGCATTTAATTGTTTCTTTGAGGAGTGTTTTTCATCATCAAAGGCTTCCTGTCCCATGAGATATTTGTTTTGTTTTCCACTTCAATGACAGCGAATCGCCACCTGCAGTGCAAAGATGAAATTTGTGTAGAGTTCATCAAAGAGTACACTGTGGATTGTAAGAACATTCATTTCTTTTTTTTTCCCTCAACCTTAACCGTAACAATTTTTTCATTAACACAGACACATCAGCATGGCATGTAGTAAGTGCTCCAGAATGTTGGTGGTTTGTTAAGGAGCCGTAGAGATCACTTAGCAAGGCATCAAGGCATTGAAAGTGTTAAGATTGTCTCTACCCACACAGATGTATCATGCATTATATACCAAGCGTTGGCATAACCAGTGAAGTGTACTCTACATCCCACACACAGTATGACCTCTCTGGCTCCTCACACTTCATCAACATGTTACTTTTCCAGACACAGCTGATTAACCTAACTTTGAATTATGCAACCTGCATGGTGTAGTTTGTAGGTAGTAGTAAGGGGTTCTGTGTTATGCAGTATACCACACACACTGTCCCTAATGTCACTCTTTCAGCAGCATGAATTCAATTGTGGAGAAGGAACGTAATCAGATCAATCACTCCAGTAACCGCTGCTCAAAAGCTGATTTAGCTGTGCCAACTCACTCACCTCCTCCAGATAAGATTGTGATGATTACTGTCATTTTATTGAGTTGATCCTCTGTACAGCATTTTGTGCAGGCTGATCCTTTTGGATGGTTTGTTTCCTGCTTCATAATACAAAATAGAGAAATGCTGTTTGTTTTATTATATATTTGAATGAGAACTGTATTCATCTAGAGATTTGCCAGCATTTATTGGTCCAAAGACATCTCTCAAAGATACAGTTCTCATACAGTGGAAAAGGCCAAACCTGAATCTTACTCCTAACATGGTGTGTTGACCCAAATCTCTCTCTTAACTCCTCTGTTTCTCAGCACTCAATTTCCCGTTTCTTGACCACTAAAAATCTTAATCAGATTTTTTAAAATAATTTGTCTTTGTTCTTTTCTTACTAGCGTACTGCTGGGGGTCCTCCAGTCAGTCTTCTAGCTGGGTGTCACCATCACGTCTGCGACCCCCAGAGGTCGGTTCCTACTACGACCTCAGCGACACCCAGGAGTCCATCAGACGAGGAGGCAGTACACGCTCACTCCAGCTGGACTACAGAGTGGCAGGCTTCAGCAGGGACAGGGGCCGAGAGCGGGGGCATGAGGCAGGGAGGAGGTCCTTCCAGTGGGAGAGGAATCAGTCTGGTGACTGGGAGAAGAAACGCACACTGGATGAAAAGAGAAGGAACGACGAGGAACAAAAGAACTCGGGCAACAGAGGCAGAGACACAGGGACACGTGAAGACCACAGAGACCATCAGCAGTCACACGACCATGACAGTTGTGAAGACAGCTCCTCGCCCGTATATGAGGAGTACCGAGAGTCCAGCCACGACCTGCAGCAAATCCAAGACCCAGAGAGCCTCTATGACACTCTACCCCCAACCCGTCGGGCCTATGAGGGATACCCTTCCAGCCCCCCAGGCCTCAACCTGCACCCGGCCCAGTTGCTGCCTCCATTACGGGCTTGGGATGGACAGACAGTAGGGTGGAGGGGATCAGAGGAGGATCATGGAGGGCTTGGATCTAGTGGGCTGGGGGGGTCTGGGGATGAGCTGGAGAGACTACTGAACCTGGTGTCCCTCAGGGCCAGAAGAGCCACACGTATAAACAGAGCCTCCACTGGATCTGAACCCACAACAGGCTGGGATGGATTTTAATAGCCACACACACACACAAGACAGTTCAGAACAAATAGAATCAATATTTATTTATACTGTGACCCTCTCTGATTATACTTGACTTTAATAATACAACATATTGGTCCAACATCTAAAAACAATTAAAGTAGAATGTTATATATGTAACGTATGTTATAAATAATTGCATTATTCTGCATTAATACCTGACTGGAAACAAATATTAATCAAGCACCCATCCACTGGCTCATTCACAGGATAGAGGAATAAGAGGAAATATCTAAATGCTATCACCTGTGTTGCATGTAAGAGTTAACTACGGTTGTCTGTTAATAAATGCTCTAACATTTATTATTACCAGAACCACTGTGGTACAGCATTAAAATATGAACAGAGGCAGTTTTTCTCTTATTTTATGATACGGAATATTTGTATGTACAATGTTATCACCATCATTCATTTGCAATAATAGCATTCATTAGGACCACATGTACACACAAACACACACACACACACACACAAACTATTTTTGTTACCTCAACAATACAATACTTAATGCATTTCTTTTATTTATTGACATATGCTGGGGGTTACTTTTTGGGTGTTACAGTATTCACTAGGAAAGCCAGCTCAGTAGTTTTGTCCTCAGTAATGTTTCCTCTTACCACCCCTATTCCACTGCACAACCTTTTCTCCAATGTAAGGCTTCACTTATCCACACAATTGGACAGCACTCGCAACATACATTACAGACCTCGTTTACTTCAACAAAGCTAAACCATAACCTGTGCACTAGACAAAAATAAAAGAGCCCCATTACACCTTCTATTAACATGCGACATAGACCATCAAACTTTATTTGAGTTTAACTGCGTAGAAAATTCTTCAGCCAAGACAAATTGAAGATCCAATCACTTAAATCATCTCCAGAAGTGGTTAGAGAAGCATTTGGCCACGTTCCCAATCCACATACAACAAATAATAGAAATAAATATTGCCATGTGAATACAACTTGGAAATGCAGGCAAAGCAAGCAGATGGCAGGCAGCTCAGATAGTAACTAGGAGTATTAAAGGAGTCACTTATTATAAATGGTGAGTCAGGATAGTTGTGGGGAACAAGCAAGACCAGAGGTCTGCTGCTCACCTTTTGCCTACCATATACCTGTTTCCTAACACGTTTGTTCTGAAAAGTAAGAAAAAGTGCATCTCTATTGCTTCTATTCTGTATTATGTATGTGATTGTTTTCACATCTTTCTAAAGGATGTAAATGTAAGGATAATGAAGTGCATGGCAATCTGCATTTTGGACACTTTAAGGACACTGGAGACGCGTAAACGCAATCCAGCTAAATCATGCATGATACACAATCCAGATATGAGACAGATCTTAATGCCAGGTGTGAATGGGTCCTAAGGAAACATTTTAGTGAAATGTGTCCACTACATCAGTCTTCTTACAGTCTGGGATGGGACCTAAAGGTGGAAGATTATGAAATAAATGGCTTCCTAAACTGGAAGAAAAAATATCTAAAACTACTGTGTTATGTTGCCCAAAATGTTCCATATCCGCGGTATGTGTTTGTTGAATAAAAAGCAGCCTTGTAAGTTAGTAGGCACAAAAGAGGTTATTATTTCCATGATTGTCATACCCAAGAGCCTGCAAAATAGCTTGTGAGTTGCAAAAGAAAAAAAAAAAAAGCATTATCCAAAAACACCAAATGAATGGATGAGCAACACGTTTGGTTGGCAAAAGACAACTCAAAAGTAATACAACTGTACAAAAAGTAATATTGAAAGGTAATGTATATAGCATTAATAATCACATACCTGTTGGCAGTTCTTAACATGGTCATGATCTGGGCTAGTGTCAGTTCAGGGACACTGGTGTCATTACCTTCACATGTATTTAAGTCTCTTACTGTAGTGCATAAATAAACATTTCATTACCATCCACTGCAGTTGAATCATCTTGCAATAGGTTACATCTTTCAATGTTACTGGTTTAAAGCAATTTTACAGTTTGCTGCACACATGTATCTTATTTAGTTTATATACCAGAGTGGATGTTGCAGGGGTCGGATTACAGGGACTCGGATGGAATATGGCCGATTGGCATGGCAGATTGACATTCATTTAATGTAAAAATAAAAGATTTTGTTTTAATATGTAGGTGTGCCGTAGCAGGTGAGCAATATCTCTATGCAGACTACATGAGGTAAATAATCCCCATAAAATATTTAATCCTATCAAGTCAGTCTCATCACGCCTCTTATATGTTTTTCTTTAGTCTTTCCCTCCCATCTGGAGTCTGGCAGATTCATTTAGCAAAGCTGAAACCCACAGATGTCTTGGGAAGATAGGAAAACGTGAGAATGTCTTCTGGAATGTTAAGTGCGTATACTGTTTGATCAGTCATAGAATAAATATTATTTGTAATGAAATTAAGTTTTTTGTGATGAAAATTATTATTTGTTGTGAGTGTTATGATCTTGTCATGGCTGATTCTGTTTGGTTTGGCTGTATACGTTTAAGAGTTTAACAGACTTCAACTTAAAATTTCACCTTCCAGCATGCCTTTTTATTTACCATGGAAAGCGATTTCACAGATGATTACGAGTGTCATGTTTACTGTCGATGCCCTCTGTCCCTTTGAGTTAGAATTTATTTCCATTTCAACTCACAATCAAATGAGTGAACTATGCAGACTATGCATCCATAAAACCACATGATTAAGATTATACTTTTGTTGTCTGCACAGAAATTTGTTTTGCATCTTGTGCTCCAGCCATCAGCCACACACAGAAAATAGTCCATAGCCCCATATAAAAGACAACATGTATTTGATTTATGCATTGTACACCTCCACACACAATGAACATTTCTTCAGTTTCTCATTGTTAAAAATTTCTGGTGTCAGTGGGTATGGTGACGTGTTTTATTCAATCTATTAGCAACAGTGCATAGTCCATCCAAGCTGACCAGTCCTTTCACTCTCGACTGGACAGAGAGAGTTGTGCAGACAATGGTGTGTCTGGTCCATGTCTCTGACTATTCTAACAGTGGCCTGCTCTCACTGTGTCTGCAGGAAAGAGCTCCACTGAAGTACCCTTGTGGTTTGTGATTATTTTCTCTCCTCTCTCCTATAGAGTTGACATCCAAACTTTGTTCTTGTTATCATCCAAGACTCTTGAGTATAAACACCACCAAGCTTGCTGTCTGCCAGAAGACATTCCCATGGCAACCAAACATCCTCCTGATCATGTTTCTGTTTCATTTTTCTTGTCACATACAGCGGATGGTCTGCTTGTTCTGTTAGGTGACATGCAGGTGTATGTGTGTTGCTGTGTACAGATGAGATGTTTGTTTGTCTATGCATGCCTCTCAAAAGGCCTGCTCCCAAATGCTGTATGTTTCTTTGATATGACTGACACAGCTCGGTAATGGTACATGGGGAGAGAGAAGAGCTGTTTGACATACTGTAAAAATAAGCTTGCATTCATTTGCAGAAACAAATTCCATGTGCAATACATCAGTACTTGTCCATGTATGTAGTATAGTCACTCTCTATCAACATGAATACAATATGTATGCATTGTGTATGCATGCACTGTAGATAAGACAGTATACATTTAGTGGTAGGATGCTTGCCTGAGTATATGAAGGGTTTGATTCTAAAACACTACACATCCATTTTTTTTTAAAAAAGATTAAAATTGATTTTTTTTTAAACAAAAAACACATTCAGTAATTTTGTTAGTTCAAATTTTGGATATCTCATTTTGGAATGAAACTCTTCATATATCTTTTAGTCATTCCAGCCAGTCTCATTGAAATAGATGGAATTACAGCTGATAGTAAAATGCTGGCTGGCTTGTCCCTGTTCTATTCTCACTCACAGCAGGAATGCCATGAACCACAAAAGGCTCAAACAGGTACAAGGACTTTAGGGAGATGCATCTCTATTTGTCTACACCCAGGGAAAATGCATGCATCACTGTGCAAAATATACACAAAAATTGGAGACACTTTTCACTGGTGGATACATTCTCAAATTTCTATTAGCAACTTTGCTACTATAAGTTATTGAAAACATCGGCAATTGTGTTTTCACTATTACATCTGCCTTTCACAAACAAGGAAACAGGAAATATTAGCATAACATTATGCTCTGCATGTCTCAAGCGATGACTGCCAGGTGTCTCTAAAATGTGTGACTTTCACTGAATATTTACATTGATGCTGCCTCGCTCTTTGAGGGTCTATAAAGGCACAGAGAGATGAGTAGTTACCCAGAGGACATTCATCCTTTTGGGCAATACCCTATACACATTATCTCTGGCTAGGGCCATACTGAAACTCTCACCACCACCATCATCATCATCATCAGTAACAACAACAGCAGCACAGGTAGATTAAGTCTGAACTGATACGGTGGCATTATGGTCACAGGGAGGAAAAAACGATGAGTCATGTTTTCAGCTAGATTCACTTTCATACACATCTCATTAAATTATTCTGACAAAGATTATGACATTACGCAACATGTCCCAATAACTGGAATACTCTTTTGACATATGCTTTGTATGACCAAATCATCTAGCTTGTTTAATTTATTCCAAGCATGCTGGCTGTCCCAAAGGCACAGGGTCAAATCAAAGGCAAACCAGAGGGTGTGAGGGTGTGTGTGTGTGTGTGTGTGTGAGAGAGAGAGAGAGAGACAGAGAGATAGCAATAAACAAAGTGAATGCCGTGTTTATTCATCATGCAAAAGAGGAAATTGACAAAGACCCGCCAGTCCTTTCGGCTCTGCTGGCTTTTTATTGGACCAGCTGGCATTTACACCATAGAGCCAGCTAAGCCACTTAAAATCTCTCCCTGTTTTTCCCTGTTTTTCTTTTTCTCTGCTCCATTTTTCACAGTGAAGTTCCTCTAGATCTGGCTGGACGCAGCAGGGAAGGAATGGACAGAGGGATGAGGGGATGTTACATAAAGGAGGAGGGGAGCGAAGGATAGATCATGTAAGAAAGGAGAAAGAGGAGTGGAGGATGGGGAAAAGTAAGAGAGATTACCATTCCCCAGTTCCTGCTTATTGAGGGGTGGCTGTGTGGGTGATTATAAACCCACGCTGTTCTCAGTAACACCAGGATTACACTCTCAGCCAGACCTAATCTACGCGCCTAACATCTGCCTCTGATACCACAGACACACACACGCATGCCAGACACATGCACACACATAAACACGCACAAATACGGAAATATTCACTCACATGACTACAATGGCACAGGCTATATTTACAGTCACAAGCAATTTCTTTGAATGTGTTATTCATAAATATCTTAATGTTATGTGTGTAATTATGTCTGCTTCAAAAACAACACGTTTTTCCTCCATTACTAGGGAAAGGCGGGGGATGGGAAAACTGAGTGGCTTCCACTCTGACTTATAGGGCTACATATGCATATGAGAAACCTGGCCCCAACCTCAAGGATGTGTGTGAGTGTGTGTGTGTGTGTGTGTGTGTGTGTGTGTGGGTGTGTGTGTGTGGAAAGTGAGGGTTGGGGGGGGTGGTTGCTTGTATATGTGTATTCCCACCCCTCCCATGCCCCTCACTGCTTTACTGATTACTATGGGCGATCGTCCAACATATGCCTGGAAGACAGGCGCCAAGTGTGAGATAGAAAAGTTAACTACTGAAGCCATATACATTATGCCCTTTAAAGTATGTTCTTCAAAAAGCCAAAAAGCCACATGTGAAAGTACAAATGTGAATTCAAAGCACATGTGCTTTTTGGACACATGTTGGTTCTTACAAGTGAACAACATTTTTGTACATGTTGTAATCCAAAATCTGAAACTGTCACATGTGATTTCTGACTGTGAGTGAAAGAATGCACATCTGTAATTTCACATGTGACTTTTTTTGTAAGGAAGAGAGGTGAAATTGTCCCTGAGTATCAAATACTTTACAATAATTGTTTGCAACAGTATTGTTTGCAATCAAGAGCAGTAGTGATATCACTGAGGATTGTAGTGGTGATACAGCCATAATAGAGAAGCGCTGTAGACATCAAGATGTTCAGTTAGCTGTCTATTCACAGGCTTTTCCATCACCTTAGAAATGCACGACAGCATAGAAATTGGCCTCTAACAAAACAGTAGCTGCTGTCCAGGCATGGGGGATCTTTGCAGTAAGGTTAAAGAGATGTGATGAGATGAGAAAGAGATGATAATGGGGCAGCGATTATGGAGGGCTGCCACCGTTAAACAGAGAGGGTCCAGTTTGTCTGTCCCAGATGGATTTTTGGGGTCCAATTTAAGCAACACATTCAGCACCTCACCCTGTGTGACTGAACGAAGAGTGAAGTTATGGAGTGGGGCTGGGGCAGCAAGTGCACTTGGAGGGCTCAAGGGCTGAGGGGAGTGGGTTGAGTCAAATAGGAATCCTGATTTCATAAAATGGCAATTGAAAAAATCTGACATCATGCAATCCTCTCATTAATGTTGAGGGTTATAGGCATTTGGGGAGAAGAAGGCTTATTCTCCCTGATTTTTACAGTTTTCCAAAATTGTATAGGATTTGATCTAGACAGGGGAGAGGTGCTCTTTAAAATAACTGACCATGTTTGTCTAAATGACAACCAGTCAGTGGGAGTCTGAGAAACAATCCTTCCTCCAGGCAACATTTATTGATGGAATAACACAGCCAGACCAAAGGCAAACAGGGACTGAGATGGTTCTTAAAACTCATCAACCTCCTCAGGGCATGTTTGTTTCTAGCTGTACTAATGTAATTGTGGAACAGATTCCAGGCATCTTCAACAGAGGGGATCAGGCTGACTTCATACCATTTTACAGAGGCTATGTCATGCAGAAAGGCTTGCTCATTGAAGTGTTGTAGTGATTGTTTATGACAGAAGACAAAAAGCTTTTTGATACTGCAGTTCGTATGGATACGTGCAGTAAAACAATGTGTTTATGTATGTACAGTATGTGTGTGTCTGTGCACCCAAATGGGTAAGTGTTGTTTCAGAAATACAATAGCAACCACACAATATAAACTTAGAAGTTCCTCAACACATACATGAGGTCACACTTCCCTTCAATAAAGCAAACAAGTAAAATCACATCAATGAATAGCAATGTAATTATGAGAAGAGGAAGAACAATTTCCAAAGGTTGAATGTTTATATATACTGTAAGATTACTGACTTTTCCAGTAATCACAACTGTATGCCTCAGTGTGCTTTCTCGTTTGCTTTACAACATTTTTAAGGTGGAAAAAACATATATCCACTAAATATCCAATAACTTCGCTAACTTCACTCTGTTTTTTAATGGGACTGACAACAAAATCTGACATTTACTGCTGGTCTTTTAGATTGTTGAATTTAAAATCCACTGTAGCTGTGCTGGAAATATCAACGTGATGCCTTTAAAAGGCATTAGGTGCTTGCAACTGCTGTTTCATAGGCTAATAACTGTGCTATTTCTATATTATGCTGCAGAAAATGGCATTTACTTTCAGTTATCCAGGATCTGCTTATTTTGCTCTTAATGAGTCTTGTGTTGAGCTCTGATATGCTGATAGTAGCCAGTGATGCTGCTGGACTTTATTACAATTCCAGTTTGTTCTGAGCTTGTAAACACATGCTGAGAAAGAATAATGGAATTAAAACCTCCCCGTGAAATGCTGCTGAAAATGTTGGCTGCAGCATGGGCTTGAAAGCCCAGTTCTCAGATCTCCTTTAGCTCTGAGGAATTGGTACAGTATGTTGTCACCCTTGGGATTGCTGAGATGTGGGATAGTGGGATGGAGGTCTGCTCTGTATTGTCCATTGATCACCAGGGGGTTTTATGCTTGCCAAGGTATGCATCTAGAGCTGCTTAAATTGCTACACGACTGGAAGGTTTTTATTAGGTCCTTGTTGAACGGCGCAGGATTGAACTCCATGTGGTAGTAACCTTTACAGGCCAGCAGATGGCCCTCATGTAAGAACACTGTAACAAACATTGTGGTAAAAAGACATGACATATCAACGAACACAGTCCATAATAATCATTCCAAACTAAGACTCAACACATAAAACTAACCATTATTGAAAATGACTTTAGCTTCTTCATACAGTAATACCTAAAACTCCCTTATAACCTGTTACTCTTCACTAATCTTGTGCATTGGCTAACTTAAAAACAACTCAAAAATAATTATACTAGTTCACTACTAAAAAAAAAATACACCTTTAAATAACTAATAAAATAAAATAACCACTCTCCATAACCTTAGTATTTACTGTAGGCCTGCCTTATCAAATGCAACATCATGAAATAAGCTCGCCCCATCCCACACAAAAGCTGAATCAATGCACAATTACAATCAATGCATTCAATAAATAACTCCTCATCTAGACAAATATTTGATACATTAAAATTATAAATTACATCTTTGTCATTCAAGCCTTAAATAAATAGAAAACAATACAAACATTAAGAAAATACCACAGATTTTTTAAAGTGCTATTCAAAACAATCACAAAGTACTCAAACTTGTTACAACCTCAACAAATCGTCACTCAGCAGTCATGATGTTATCCACGATTGCATTGTTCTCTGTCCATGCTCATTTCTTCTCGACTGGAAAAACTTACCACACCATCGCATATCACTCTCTCCACCTACACATACACAGCACAGAGATCCCCCTTCTCTGGGGGCTGTTGAAAGTCATTCTGGGAAGCGTAAGAAATTACTAACTGAAGTAAAAGTAGACAAAGCAGGTTGAGGGAAAGTTAGAGAAAACAATGAATCAAAGTGACAGAATTGTAACACTGTGCAAGTTTATTTGAAAGCTTCCCAATGTGTTCAGCCAATACACACTATATGTATGCTAGAAGCAGTATGTGTGTAAGTGGCATTATATGTGTACCGTACACTTACTGGTGCTTGTGTGTTGTGTGTGTGTGTGTATGGATGACCTCACAGCAAGAACTACACACATCTGTCTGTCACTATAGCTTTAACCACTTGTCTCATGTCAGGCCCGTGTTACACACTCCACTGGGTTTGAGGTTAACATGGGGCTGGGCTAATCTGTTCCGGGTACTGTGCTCGAGGGTATCCGCTCTAACTGTAAACCAGTGGTGTAACGAGTGGCACTGGCCTTAATGTGTCTGGACTGACATTGGTACTGACAATATTGATGATATATGAATCCACTGGATCTGATGGAGTTGGACTGTAAAGCTGTCACCAGTTACCAGCCTAAAGAATTAATGGGATTAGACTGCCACCTCCACTTGCACTGAATGTACTGTCCAATATGAAACACAGTCCATAAATGACACTCTGATGGAGGCCCACACACTGCTACGGCATGTTGGTTCAATCAATAATATATTTTAGTATTCTAGTATTCTAGTATAGCTCTGAGATATTTTCTTCTTTGGAATGTTTTATTGGAGCAAGTCAAAGTACATGCATTACAATAGGCCTTGGTTGCTTGTTTAAAAAACCGAACAACAGCATAATGGCTGATGCATGCATATAAAAAAAAACTGGCTATTTTCTTATGTTCACAATAATATTAGTTAGGCTTAGCTTAAAAATGTTCTCAGACTGAGCTTCAGGTAGACAAATTGATGTGACAAATTGATCTGCGTTTTGCTTCTAGCTGTTGGGTATGAAACCCCCATACCTGTTTATGTCTCAAATCACACTGTGATAACAATGTGCTTTCTGTCGTGCTGATTGGACTTCCCGTACAAGACATATCCAGCTTGATGCGCTGCTGCTGTGTGTACATTTACAGCACCTCCTGGCACTGTGCTGAGATCAAAGACAGATTCTGGGAGTCAAGCTGGGAATAGATACAAGAAAATGAGGGGAATGTGTATTTGCGAGCCTGCCTCGGCATGGTGAGACACAGAAAGGAGAGGAGAGTAATTAATGGGGAGAAGGAGAAACAAGGCTGTGCATAAAACCATGTTTGCCTCTGTCCTCACTCTCTTGATGTTTCTTCATCCCGCTGTGTGACAGTCAGTTTCTCTGTGATATTTACCAGTGTAGCCTACCACCGCGCCGCTCAGTGCGCCGTGTCCTCAAACAGTTGCGTCGTGGTTTAGCGCACGGCAAGGGTAACGTAAACGGGGCAGGAGGAGGAATAATGTTCCTCTGCTTGTTCCGAGGATAAGAAATAAAATCAGAAGGATTTCCAGAACAATGAAATATGGTGACATATTTGTTTGGAAACACAGCTTTCATTTCGCCACCGTGGGCGCATGCAGACGGATGGATCTGAGCCGGGAAATGTGAGTTAGAGATGTCGACACGCAAACCGGGGACACTTAAAGAGGGTGAAGACTTGCCACAAGATATGTGTCATGGACTCTCTATGATTAAATATTTTCTAAAAGTCAGAGCTTGATAATTAACATTTCCTCACCAGGGACAAGGCACAGCTGTGTGCCCGCGCTTTTGATGGCACATGGATGACTTTAGTGCTAAGATGAAGCAGGCTATGGGTCTGTGTAACTTTGTCTGGTTACAAGTGAATTGCTGACTGTCAATTAACTTAAAGTGGCTTCATAAGCAGCAGATTCATCGTGCGCTCTGGTGGAAACCGGGGAACCAACCGAGTGCGCTCTATGTTTCATTTAGGACACACCGGTACCGGCGGTTCCTGCGGGACTTGAGGCACTGTTGGGATTTAAGGCAGTGTTGGGGTTTGGGAAAGTGATGCCGGACACTTTCACACTCATAAATAACCGGACAGAGCCGCGGCTGGGGCAGCTGGAGCGCGCACTGGCCACTGAGGGTAACACCCGCCCCGCCTGGGTCATAGCGATCCTGGCCAGCGTGCTGATCTTCACCACGGTGGTGGACGTGCTGGGGAACCTACTGGTGATCATCTCGGTGTTCAGGAACCGAAAGCTGAGGAACTCGGGTAAGATCTCTCAGAATCCTTCTCCATCCCATCCAGTGATGTAATGGGAAATAAAAAGGTGGATGAACCTCCAGTCGGTGGTCATCATCACAAGGTAAACAACCACCAGTATAAATAGAAAATCAGTGAAAATCCATTAAAAGCATTAGTTTATGCTTTTCTACCCTAAATTACCCTATCGTCTAACTTAAATTACTTTGATACTGTCAATTTAGGCTTCATGCAGATTGATATGAGCCTAAAAAGGTGAGTGAACTCTATTCTGCAATGTGAACTGAGTTTAGGTGGTTTGCCCTCCACTATGTCCCTGATCCCATCTTATCAAGAGTGTAAGTCACGCCATCTGACCCATTCAAGCTTATCTAGAGTGATTTACAATGCCGGAGGTTCAGTGTCTTGTTCAAGAACACTTTGGAGGACACAAGGCTGCACAACATTGGCTGTTATGGAGATTTAACCTATGACCTTCCAGTTAAAGGTCTTTTTAATAGCATTGTGCTTTTCTGTGTTCAGAATTAAGTTCAGTAAATATCTACCAACAGAAACTTCAACAGAATCCAAGAGACGTGGAAAAGCTTAATAACTTATATATGCTACACATATGAATGTGTGAAATTACCCAGGGAGCCCCATGCATCAATCCTGAATCATAATGCAGAGAAATGTTACCCTCAATGAACCCTCATGTGCTTCCACTGTAAAATTGATCCATCCAAGTTGATTAATCTAGTAGTGAGTCTTAAAATCTTAAATCTTAAGCAAAAGAATCTCCCAGTTGGGTGATAATTCCACTTGTTTCCAATTTAAATCAACTTGTTTCAAGAATTTTCTTGAATCAGGCACCATTTTCTTGATGCTAGTGGACTGATCTGCCTTTTTCTGCCTTGTTTCAAAATACTGACACTTCTTTCAGAAACTTTCTGAAACAACCTCCTCGGCAAGAAATATAATTCTCACGTTATTGGCAGATTTGTTTGCACTTGCTATAATAAAAAAAATAAGATTTTAAGACTAAATGACTTGTTAAGATATCAGATCTACTAGATCAGCTAGTTTGTGCTTTAGAAAAACTGATACATGAAATCTGTATAAATGTGCATATGCTGAAAGTCAGAATAAGCTATTAATCAAACAGTGTGGTGCAAACAAGGACCTTTCTGACCTGCTAGCTGATGGGTAAAATACCCGGAGGATTAACCCAAACCAACTTCTTCAATTTCAGGACTTTGGATGCGACCCTGTCTTAGGCTAAATAGAAAAGACTCCTGCTCTGTGCACTCTTGCACAGAGGATTTATTTATTGATGCTGAGGTTCCATGACATTCAGCTTACACCAAGCATTCAGTCGCCTTGACCCAAGGTTATTTATTGATGCTGTAAAGTTATGGAACTGATAAGTTAACAAGTTACCAACTAAAATTATGTGTGTGTAATACCTCTTAATCTGTATTTCGTGAACCGTAATGCAAAGTGACAGTGGACATTAGATAGTTCCATCCATGGAATCAAAGCAGTGGCAATCAAACCCTAACCGGCCAGCATTACCACACACTACAGATTAATCTACAGATCATACCTTTATTGTAATCACATTTACTTTGGTTGTCTTAGCACAAGATATTTATCATTACACATGATCTATCGATACACTATCCACTTGTCCTATTTACGGGAAATGCCTGTGGTGTGAATGTTAGAGGAAAGGATGACCAAAGGGGTATCAAGTGGGCACCTCCTGCTGCAGATGTTTCACATGACATGACACCTCCAGAGGGCTCAGTAAATTCAGTTCTGAACACACACACTCAACAACAATATACGCTACTCTGACATTGCACATCTATTTAGCCTTCTATCTCAAAATAATTCCCAATCTCACCCTCAATCTGAACAACAATAGACTAGTGGGATGGCTGACTCTTCTGGCTTGAAACAGCCTGCTCAACAGTTGAGAAACCAACAATCAGAGACTAATCAAGATCCGAACACTGAAGTGTCGGCAGCGCAGGTAGAGTTCTGGCCAAGATTATTGGCACCCTTGCATGTTATGCAGATAATGCACAATATCTTCTGATTGAATGACTTTCAGTCATCACACATTCATCTGTTTTATTAACAGCACACAATCAAAGAATAAGAATACAAATATTTAAAAAAAATCTTGTTTTGCTTAAAAACTGAAAAGTGGCTATGGCCATGATAATTGGCACCCTTTTCTGGCAATGATGACTGACGTTTCTTGTAACCATCAGTAAGCTTCCTGCACCTTTCTACTGGATGTTTCCCACACTCTTCAAAAGCAACCCTCTCCAGTTCTTCAATTTTTAAAGGATTCCTTTGACACACTGCACATTTCAGGTCTCACCATTGGTTCACAATGGGATTGAGCACATTTCACTTCAAAATGCCTCGGTAATCTTCTGATTTCATGATGCCCGTCATACATTCAAGATGTCCAGTACCCGAGACAGCAAAGCAGCTCCACAGCATTTTGGAACCTCCACCGTATTTGACTGTCCTTTAAAAACGTAATTTCATCGTCTGTAAACAAAGTGCTGATCTGCATTGCCAAAGAGTTCTAATTTGGTTTCATTGTTCCACAGAACATTTTCCCAGAAGGATTCAGGTTTGTCCAGGTGGGTCCTGGCAAAGATCAATTGGGCCTTCTTGGATCTCCCTCCAACAAAATTGGAGATAATTAATTGTTCAAAAAAGGTGCCAATAATCATGGTCATAGCCACTTTTCAATTTTGAAACCATAAAAGATTTTTATTTTTATTTTATTCATATTGCTTGATCATGTGCTGTTATAAATCGATTTGAAGACCAAAAGTTTTTTTTCAGAGGATATTGTACATTATCTGCATAAAATGCAAGGGTGCCGATAATCTTGGTGAGAACTATACCTGACTTATTACACTGCAATGGGTAATGTTACTATATAATATGTTCTGTCCCCTGCCTACAGTCTGCTAGTAGACCACATAGACTATATAGGATTCATATTTTGTTCATGCATCTGAACAACTGTATGCTACCAGCAAAATCACCTGCTTAATCATATAACACAGGGTGTTGGATTTTGTTAACTGGCTTTTTCTCATGCATGTCTTGGCTTCTTGTATAGCCTAGGCTACTTCTCAACAGGAAGACCACGATTAAAACATGCATGATGTTTCCTTTTGCCTCAAAAATAATGTATTTCTCAGCCTTCTCAGCAGTTCAGAAACCAAACCATTCATAAACGAAAAGGACGGCTGACCCCCTCTGCATTGAAACAACTCATTCAGCAGTTCAGAGTTCAGAGTTGAAGATAGCTGTGATTACCCACTCCACTTGCCATAGTGTTGCATAGGTCCATAACTCCTGAGTGAGTCCCCTTCTAGTGTAAACTAACTGTTGAGTGTTTGACCACAATTTAACAATACACAGGATATGATGGAACAATCCCTTGTGCCACACTCGTGGGAGAACATTTACAGACGTCCAATTCATACCTAAAGAATGATGTCCTACCCTGCCAATGCTTGCTATAGAGGATATCAGGCTAGATATACTTTATTGAAATTCTGGAAATGCCGTCATAAATCTACTGGCCCATCACGCAGGCAGCACCATTCACAAACCCACCTACTCTAGATGTTACACGTTGCAGGATTGAGTGTGTGAGAGCGGGCATGTCATTGGAGTTATCAAGTGGGCATGGTCCTTCACCAAGTTGGGCCCACGACATCTCAAGTGTATTCCAGCGTCCTGGAACCACCCCCTCTATACAAACTCTCCTCAGACTCAATGCAACTTTGCTCCTGCTATCTAATGCCTTTGTGCTGAACATCTTACTAATGCCTCCCTGCCATCAACCAAGCGTTAACCTAACATTAACCTGACATCAATATATACACATACTAATTATGCAGTAGCATGCTGCCAACAATACTACAAACAGTATGCCAGTAAAGTGCTCATTGAAAGTTAACTAATGCTATCAAACTAATATAACTGCTTGTGGTCATAAGCTAATGTAACCAAACTACACACAAAGCAAGACGAACTCACCAACAATCCCTATACAATGAGAATAGTAGGTCAAGTCCTAGGCTGATGAGAGCTCAGTATCTCTGCCACATTCTTGCCGCAACAGGGATGTACCCATACTAATAATGAAGAATACCTTCTCAGGTATCATATTATATATTGAATGGATGTCAAGACCTCTATAATTCATACAAATCAAAACTATGATACAAGTTGGTCCTGTAAACTCAGCCACATTTGGGATTTCTGCACTTTAAGTATGTTCCTCTCTGTCTATTCAAAGAGCTTGATGTTTAATTCAAAACTGCTTTCTGTCTCATGAAGGGCTATTGTATATCAACTTGGGGACACACATGCTTGCACACACACACACACACACACACACAAGCCTGTCTTTCTCTGTGAAGGTAGAAGCTATGTGTCACAGTGTGAGATGTGTAATAGTGTGGAATAGAGTGTTTTGTCCCCTGATGTTTTTCTTTTAAGGAGCTTACACACATGCACACACACACACACACACGCACACTTGCTCACAATATTCATGCATACAAGTCTACAGATCTTAGTGCCAAATGCTGTGCCTTTCTGTGTGAGGGGTGTGGGTGTGTGTGTGTGTGTGTGTGTGTGTGCATGAATTAGAGCAATGTACAGTTGCGTGGAGCAGAGGTTTTTGTCCCCTGACATTTGTCTTTGAAGGAGCTTACGTGTTGCAAACCTTCAAAGAGCTAGACAGGATCACACATTACAGAGACTCTCTTCAAAGAGGTTTTATTTACATCATCTCTCTCTCTCTCTCACTCTCAGTCCCTCTCTTGCTACTTTTCTCAAAAGCTTTCTCCCACTACACAGTAAAGAAATGCCCAAAACGTCCCTTAGTTTCGTTCTTCACCAAGACAGTCATGAAAAATAACACACACTTGCTCAGTTCAACATTTCACTTTTTTCTTTGTGAAGTGAATTTGGTAGGAGACTACAAAATGATTTAGAAAAGAGTTTGTCCAATCACTAGGAAATGGGTGTTTTGTGAATGGGAGGTGCAGTATGGAGTGACCGTGTGGTGTTTGGCAGGTGGGAAATGAATGTTACAAGAAATGACATACCAAACTGCCCAAACAGAAGCAGGATCTCAAGCTGTCCTCTGACTCATATGGGGTTGAATGTTTTGCTTTAACAGCGATCAGTAAAAGCTTATAATCAACTTTGGAAGGAACTAGTAATCAGTGTAGAGATGTGAAAATTGTTTTGGTCTCTGCATTTGTCAACAGTTAGAACCCCAGCAGCTGCATTTTGAATGAAGATCTGAGACTTGTCTCAGTTGTCTCATAGTCTGAGTTGAAGTAGTTTAAACAAGAGTAGATGAACGCATAGATGACCTTATCCAGACATTGTAGGTAGAGGATACAACTGAAAAACATGTTCAGATCAATGGGTTTCGGTTCATATATAACTGGGTGTCATCCTCTTAACAATGGAAGCAGATGTTATCTTTACGGATGATGTGGCCAAGGAAAAGCATCCTGGGAGAAGAGAATTGGATTTAAAACTGAGCCCTTTACAAACCTACAAGTGAGATCTGCTGATTATGATGAGGAATTGTGTAAGATTTCATTGCAAAGGTAGGAGCTGAGCAAGTTTAGTGCAGTCTATGATACCCACCCAGTGCTTGAGGCAGTCAATTAAAGTTGCATGATCTACGAGCTTAACCGGCACACTGAGTTTGAAAAGTTTTAAAAATCAAGGAAATCTTCTGCATCCACTATTAAAGAAGGTAATTTGTTACGTGGGCAGTTTTGATGACAGCGTGGGCTTGGAGGGATCTACTTCTTTGGTGTCGAACCAAGACATCAGATTTTTAAAGCAGTTTAGTGGGATAAACAAGTGCTATATAATGTTTTTAATAGAGGAGCTTTATTCATTTACCCCAACTCCCCAATATTTTAGAGATATTGTACTAGGCAAGACTTTTCTGTAAAAATACACCCATCCTATTGACCACAAAGTGCATATATACAGTAATAGAGTGGAGAATCCTATACCCTCTAATTGAGAGTGTAGATTTGCCCTATTTTCCCAAATTAAATTGTGGTGTTGGGTATGTACACTGGCAGGAAACCTGGAAAAGCCCACAAGAAGTGACAAATCAGAGAGCACTATGTTCAGAGAAAGCCAAACTCACCAGCGGGAGATCTTTTGCTTCTATTGTCCCTTTGGTATCTTTTGGTATGGCTAAACATGAGTGTGCTGTGTACAATTTAATAACATACATTTCTGGGTATTGAAATTCAAATTTGACCTCTTGCTGCCATTTGGAGCCACCAAAGTGTGACGTAGCCTAGTGCCTAACTCAAGGAAGATAGGCTAAAATGTAATATTGTTAGATTGGAATGAACTTTTCAAGTCAAGTGCCACTCAAAAGACATCTACCAATGTTGAAAATCATCAACAAATTAAATAATTCTTATTACGTCCTGTAATCAGTGTTGATGTGAGAAATTACCAGACCATTGTGGTCTGACTGCATCAAATACAAAAATATAACTTTCTGAATGAAAAAATGAAGAAACAATTAAGACATGTAGAATCCAATGACACATGCAAGATTTTTTAGAGAGAAAAATTAAAATAAAAGTCTGTGAAATCGTTGGCATGATTTGAAGGCTAAGTGGCCTCCTTAGACGTCACTACATGGCAATATTATACCTTGGCTGAAATCTTAGAGACTTGGGAGTATTGTTCAGTTGGAATTTCCTGACACTGATCACAAAAAGATCACATAAAGGACACAGAACAATAAAGAATGCGTGCTTTAGGCAAAAATAGGTGGAAAAGAAAAGAGGGGACCGTAACAGGCAAAACGTTTGGACCCAGATGCAGACACAAGGAGGCAGATGATGAGTGAGTTCAATACTTCAATGAAATGTGAAGCAGGCAACCAAACTAGGCAGACAAAGCAAGTAAACAATATCAGAGGCAAACAAACCAGACAGGTATAAGGCGAGGCAGGCAGGACAAAGATCAGGAAACCGGTAGACAGAAACAAGACTGCGAGATAGTTAGGAAGCACATTAGACAATCTGGCAAACAACACTGGGAGACTGAAATATACACCGATCAGCCATAACATTAAAACTATTGGGCAGTGGACAGGGGTCAGCATGGGTACTCTGACCGGTCTGCAGCTACGCAGCCCCATACGCAGCAAGCTGCGATGCACTGTGTGTCTTCTGACACCTTTCTATCATAGTCAGCATTAGTCAATAGTCAGCTTTGGGCTCCCATGTCCCTGTTGCCGGTTCACCGGTTGTCCTTCCTTGGACCACTTTTGGTAGGTACTAACCACTGCATACCGGGAACACCCCACAAGACCTGCCGTTTTGGAGATGCTCTGACCCAGTCGTCTAGCCATCACAATTTGGCCCTTGTCAAAGTCGCTCAGATCCTTACGCTTGCCCATTTTTCCTGCTTCCAACACATCAATTTCAAGAACTGACTGTTCACTTGCTTCTCAATATATCCCACCCCTTGACAGGTGCCATTGTAACGAGATAATCGATGTTATTCACTTCACCTGTCAGTGGTTTTAATGTTGTGGCTGATCGGTGCATACTGCTAGGGACTAATGAGTAATGGAGCGCAGCTGGTGCAGGGAGGAGCGAGGGTGATTTGATTGCAGATGTGGAACAGGTGAGTAGTGGCAGAACACACAGCTGTGTCTGAAATCGCTCCCTATTCACCATATAGTGCACTATTTGGGGTGTCAGACATTTTGTAGGGCTGTCCGATTTCTTAGTGGCCAATTTCATTCACTATATAGTCCACTATTTATAACCGTTTTACGACCCACAATCCTCTCTGATTTATAGTGTACAACGCTGTACACTATCCAACCCAATATTAACCATAATGCAATGCAGAGACAGCAGGGGATCCACAGCCGAGCCCCGACACTAGCTACAAATGCAAGTACGAATATTTTTATCACCATGTTGCTTGAAAAAGTTTTTAAGTTTGTCAAGAGACCGGTTAAAGACTGCTTTGAAATACAGCAATAGTAGGCTAATTGCTGTACATTTTCCAGTATACAGTAATGGCACTGTGACACTGACAATGACAGCACTGTCTGAATTCACCTACCTGTTCCCAAAATAGTGTGCTATGTGGATTTTACCACATAGTGAATAGTGAATGAGCGATTTCAGACACCTAGTGGGCATGACTGGGATGACAGGACCTGAAACAAAACACAACACACACAAACGCACAGAACAGAGAGGAGACTTGAGGGACAGGGAGGTGGATGGAGAGAGGGAAAAGGAGAGAGAGATGGCTGGCGAGGTGACAGCCCTCCTCATGACAGGGACACGATCCAAGAACTCTCTACAAAACCTACAGATTCAAATATCATGATAGATGATTGGATGACCTTCCCCGCCCAATAGGTGGGAAAGTTAAGTGTCATTTTTCATGGTAGATAAAGGCACCTGGGCATTCAAACAAGTCAACCTGATGGTAGATCTGCTCCTGCACATGGAGAGTGGACTACAAATATTTTACCTATCTGCTACGCCATAAAGACATCAATTTTGTTTCCATTTTGCAACCCTAGTAACTTCTGATATTGTCCAATTGTCATTTTATCTATCTGTGATGATTTGGACCAGGTGAAGTGTGTATTTCTTTGATGCATTTACCAAGTGAATCATGCAGGGTGAAAATATTTACGCTGACTGTTGTAGGGATTGAGTCTCTCTGAACACTAAGATACCTGCAGCCCTAAGCCTGTATTAGCAATTGTTAAAGGAAAAATCCTAAAACATTTTAACTCTGTTAAAAACAGATATTGGTGATGTATCTTGTATTTCTTGTATTAGGAGAAAAAATTTCAATGATTTAAAACATCAGTGGTAAACATCAGGTTTTGGTCTCAGTCATGCAGACCCAAAGAGCAAGGGCTTCTTTCTAGACTCTCCATTTTTCACCGACGTTCAAAAATCATAGGGAAATCCATTGGCGAAGAGGAAGAGATACCAATTTCTCCATAGACAGCAGCCTCATTAGTCCACAATACAGCGTAGTGAAAGAGAGGGGCGCAACTCACCCTAAGAAATTTTACCATGATATTTGTACCATAGAGGTAATGTGGTACATGTAACATAGTAAATGGCACCATGGTATTTTTGACAGTACCATGTCATATGTATCATGGTACCTATATATACTAGTGTTCTTGTAATGAAACTTAATCATTTGTACCATGTACTGCTGGGCAATATGTCGATTGTTGACAACTTCGATCAATTGATAATTTCGCACTATTGCCCAATGCGCCTTTCATTTAATATAAGTACAAAAGCAAAACTTTGAATTAAATTTAGAGCTAACTGCCAGTTATATATACATCATCCTGAAAGCTTATGGTATGTTATGTATCATAGGTAAAAGCCCTGACACACCAAGCCGACTGTTGACCGTCGTTGGGCTGCTGACCATCGGCCGTAGGTTTTGTAGCATGTCAAATTTAAATAAAACTTTCTTAATTTAAGAAAAAACAAAACAACTACCCTGAATAACTCTCTTTGAGCTTCCTAATGTTCAGTAAAAAGGTTCTCCAAACCACACAGCTGTAGGCAGACCCATACCAGCGAGCCAAGAACCCTTTTGGAACCTTATATGTGCATAACAGAGATGTAAAAAGGGGGATAGAGAGAGAGAGGGAGATCACAGAGCAGGGCAAATGGAAAAGGAGGAGCATTAAACTGTAGCTCAAAAAGAAAGGGGAGAGAGATTAGACACGGGGCTGTGTTGCGAGTTTGATTTGAATTAATCCATTTGCTTGATATTGAATCATTTTGATTCGCGCATGAAAATTGCATTTGGCATCCCATTATACATCCCATTGTGACAAATATTAGCCACTTAGTCTAGTTCCCTCATGTAGTTTCCTAGTAGAATCCATAGGGGAACTGAGTACGCACTGATCTATAATGCATGGGGAGAGAGTGTCTATGGGGCTTTGGGGGATTTCCTGTGTGTGTTGAGGCTTTGCCATATAATTCTTTCATCATCTGGTTTTGCGGTTTTTTTGTCTTATTCAGTGAATATTTAGGCAGAAACAGAGGTTGGACATGACTGCTGGGGATGTTTTTTTGCAGTTTTAAGTGCTCCAAACTGGGCTGTGCCGAGGCACTGTCCTTGATCTGTGAGGTGAAGTATAAGCAGTGCTTCTGCCATTCCATTGAAGACAGACAGCTGGATAAAGAGAAGCGAAAAGAAGAGAGAGATCAGATCAGAGAGAGAGAGAGAGGCAATAGGAACCTTTTGGGAAGATTTGACAAAAATAGAAAAATGACAGGATGTAAGCCATAAAAGAGAAAAGATGGCCTAATGTATTAGATTAGAGAGGGAAAGGGTTTAACTTCCTGGTTGTGAAAGTTGAAGAGTGATGAGCTTTTATAAAGGGACGAGGCACAGCAGAGACAATGTAAGAACTACTGTCATATATCATCAAAATCACCCAGTATCACTACCTCAGTGGTAAGATGGGGATGATTCAGTAGCACAAGTTTGCACATATGCACATGCACATAGCCACTGGTTGAGCAATTTCCTTTAGTCCTAATAACCATGAACACGTTAGATTGACCCATTTCAGCTACAAAGCTAGTGATCAAAAATTGTATTCCTTTATTCCTTATCAAATCCCCTTATGCCTGCGATATCTCCCCATACCCATAAAACATGCATTGTGATAATTTGAAGTGCATTATGTAACAGTTTCTCAAAACCCTTAGGCAGCAGTGGGTGAAGAGGTGGAAGAAGCAGGGGATTTGCTGGAAGAGGAGGAGAAAGAGAATTAAAAGAGGAGCGAGGTGGAACATGGGAGACATGAGGAATCAGGGATGAGAAAATGAGAACAGGGAAATGAGAGAAGGAGATGTTGAAGGGGTGTACAGAACTGTGTTCAAGCAAAAGACTCAGCTCTATAAACAAGACAGACAAACAGGGAGGCAGACAGGAAAACCACAACTACCTATTAACGTGTCCTTGGACACAAAGGTTTAGCAACCCAATGTGGGTTGAGTAAGAGCAAATGGCTATGGCGTGATTAGAATCCTTTTTCAAGAGAAACATCTACAAAAGGTGAGTACATAGGGCCGATGTTACAACTGAAAACCCTCATAGCACTATTCATATTGTATCATAAATCCAAATAAGAAAAGGAGAAAGCACGACTTGATTGTAATTCCTAGACATTGTTAAAATCATATAGTGAATTGTATCAGTACAAGAGTGAGAACTACACTTTGATGTGTTACACCCTGGCACTGCTTAAATGATTCAAATGTTTGAGTCTTCTCAATGCCATTTATGGAGCTGAGTGGTTTGCTTCAAAGAAAATGAAAAGATAAAACAAATATTATATTTTCATTAAACCAGTTTTCTTTGCAGTAAACCCTTAAGACATGTTAATTAAATAGCCTAGATAGATCTCATTAGAGATGGACACATCATCAGTTGTCTTTTGCAAAAAGGAAAGGCGGATTAAAGAGATGTGTGCAAAGGAGATCTGTTCCTGATTGATTTCCAATATGCCACATAGAATACTTAATCAAAAATAATTGATTTAGACTCATGCACAGTCTAGTTGTTCAAAGTTGTTCAAGGCCCTCAGAATATCTGGCATGTGATATTAGGTGGAAAAGACCTTAGTTCTCAGACCAAAAAGGCATATTTTTCTTACTCTCACTCCCTCAAAGTCCACTCCATTGAATGCAACTTATTATTTTATTGTTGTCTTTCTTCCTCTTGTGTGCCAGTGGGTGAGTGAGTCGATGGGTGAGTGAATGAGTCTCCTCAGCCATGACCACTTTGCACCAGGGTAAGAGGAGCATCTTTAAGACAGCATCCTAAAACATTTACATCAACACCAGCTATTTAATTTATCATGAAATTCATCTTGGCATGGCCCATTATACTGCTCTCAGGAAATGTTCGTTTCACTGAAAATTGCATAAGGAATTAAATGAATTGAGCTGAAGGGGTTTTGATAAAAAGAGGTTCCAGCCAATTCACTTTCATCTCCCAGAGGGCTAGATTTTCCAAGTTCATTGGTTCTGTGCTGGTCTACTCCATAACTTCTGATAAGACTATGTATGCAGCGCTGGTATAACTTGCGCATCCAAAATGCCAGGCTTTCCGATCAAACACAACGCCCAGAGACACTTAAGCCCTTCAAAGGCTATACTTTGGTCAACTGACAACATGTCAAAGATTTGAAATTAGAAAGAGATCAAGCCAAAGGCTTAAGGTTGGGTCAGTTATCAATACTGTCAGTCGTGCATCTCCTTTATTTGTATCAGATAAGTAAATTCTAAAAAACATTTTGATTTCTCCCTTAGTATAGTACACTGTTCTACACTAGGCTTTTATTTCCCCTATGCTTAGTGTTATAATGAGCTTGAGCTGGGACAGCTTTCTGATTTCATCATCTACTTTGCTTGACAGTTCAGTGTGCACTTCAGAGGTCAATCTTGTCGGACTACCAGACTTAATATGGGCATGCTGTACTCAGCAGAAAAGCCTTTAAGCCACTATATCACATGACCACATGGGTTCAATATTTAAACTTCCAAGATCACAGATAAAGTGTAATACTGTGTGATGTTATTACATATCCACTGTGCAGCAGGGAACCCTTCTTTTCCCCATCATTGGTCAAATAACTCATAACGCATAGCTTGGCTTAAATTTTGGTAATATCTGACAATGCCTTCAGAAAAAGTCAAACTATTTCTACTTGGTGCCATCCTCTGTCATAGATTCCCAAACTGGAGGTTGAGCCATTGCAAATGCCCTTTCTTTGAATTTAAAGATGTAATGAGATCTAGCTATTTTAAAACTATACAGCCAGGCAGGCTTGGCAGAATGGCATTTTTAATGTGAAGGAAAAGAGAGGAAAATGAACAAGGCCGGGTGTTGTGCATTCTAAATGTGGGGGGAAGTTGAGGGATTGACTTGCCTGAGGCGAAACATCCACAAAGTGCATTTTGAATGTGAATCACGCTGACCTGAGTTAATTTTCACGTCCATACAACAGCTTACCAACAAATAATAATTTTATCAAATACATGTAGCCTATTATTTGTAGCCTTGTGACCCAGACAAAAGACAAATAGTTCCTTGCAAATTGTACACAGTGCAAGATATCTAGTAAAATTTCATCTTTTGCCAGCAATATGTTTGTTTCCCTAGTAACCTCTGATGGTCTGACAACTGTCTTACTTCAGACCTTCAGCAAATAGGCAAGAGGCTTTATAGTCCCATACACCTCTGATCCAGGAAAGCAATGTTAGCTAGCAAACCTTACTGGCACGGAAATTGCCTATAGTCACCAATCTGTGAATATGGCCTCACAGGATTCCATTAAAGACTACCAGCTAGCTGTTTCATTCTCTCCAAAACAATGTAATTATTTTCCCAAACTATAGTTGCTTTCAGGCATAGCAAGTGCTCCACCTGTTAGGGCAGTTCCGCTCTTCCACTCCCCAAACAGTGGTAGGCAGTAGGGATGTGTCCAAATACAAAGCATATTCTATACAAATTTTATTCTGTATGGTTTTTGTTTCTTAGGGCTATAGTAGTTCAGAATGAGGATTAGGTATTTTGATTTATAATAAGGATAAGGAAATGTATTTTGACTTTTGTGTAGTTACATACCGTAACCATCCCCATGTATACATTAACCATTCATGTAACCTATTTAAAATTTGATGGTTAAATAAATAAGAAATAAAATAAATAAGAAATAAGAACATTGGAAGGGCAAAGCAAGATGAAAAACAAGTGTGGATATCACGCATTCAACAGCGCTGTTATATAGACATTTGTGATTCTTTGGGATGATTTTTATGATTATGCAAGGATGGATGTACAATATTGAATCATACATGCTGCACTCAGAGAGAAATGCAGTCATAAAAAAACATTTAACAATACGATACAACTAGGGTGTTTTTGTGGAGTACACAGGAAGCTCACTGTTAAAAAGACTCCACTATGCCAACATCTGGGACAGTTTCTACAATTTCAACAGCAAACGTGCAAAAGTATTTTTCATTATGAAAAAATGTATCATCACAAAACAAATCCGCAGTCAGGAAACAAATCATGATACACAACACTAATTATAATTAATAATGGAATTCTTGGTAGATTAGTGTGGTGTAGAGGGGAATCAACAGACTTTTACTACCCATCTCCCCCCACAACCATGAGCACTATGTCCCAGTCACCCTACCAGCATCCGCATGCATCCAGCCCCCTGGTGAAGCCCAAAGACCTGCTTTAATCCTCACTCTTTGATATTATCTCAGCTCAATCCTCCATCACTGAGGGAAAAGAGCAGAGGGAGATGTGAATGAGAGAGAGTCAGAGATAAACCGAAGCTTCTTGTCTGGTCTATGCAAGTGAGTGTACATAACTCAAGTCTTGCATGAACTTGAATTTCCCAATGCCAAGTCCTTGAAACTTTTGATGTTGAGTTAGAGCTTTGATTGATGTCATAACTCAACTCAACCTCTTTATTGTTGGATTCCAGAGACCTTTTCTGATTATTCTGAGCTCTATCTCTTTCTCCCTCTCTCCCTTCTTCACACATACACACACACACACACACATGCACATACACAGAGACACAGATGCATATACTGCTCTTGCCATCAGCTTGCCAGGGACACAGTGCACAACAGTATGATCAATTAGCACAAAGCAGAATGAGTTCTCATCATAGGTCAGCAGTTACATCTAACACCAATTCTGTATGTCAGCAATATGCAAGACATCCATTTTATTTCTCCGTTGCAGCTTGTTTGAGAGCTCAGTGTTCTCAGCAAAGCACACTCACAGAAAGGGGATTAATGAGGGGACTGTCATGTCTTTTACACTGAACACATGGGCACCTATGTCTATGGCTCCACCACCAGGGTGCCTCTAGGAGGCCCCGTACTACATGGACTGCAATAGTCCGACTATGGACCTTATTCTAAATAAGACAATATTTTGATTAAGCTGTTTACATGGGTTGCTTATAGAACTATTCCATTCATATTCACGTTTACATGGAGCATAGCCCAATTCATTACTGAAGACGCCCCCTCCACATTACATTCCATCGAGCAGTTTGATTGCCGTATGTGTCGCAAATTGCCGTGAAAACTCTGATAGACAGTCATAGTTCAATGTCTTAATTCGATTATGCTTACTCCAAGTATGACATTATTCAGGTAAAGGTAATCAGAAAATGTTGTGTACATGGCAATTTCTTATTTAGAGTATTGTCTTAATCCGGTTAATATCAGATTATTGCAGTCCATGTAAACGTAGTCAATGTTGCTTCCCCTCATCGTTCTGATCTCTGATTTGGCTTGGATTCATGTTGAATAAAACAAGCATTCTAAATATTTGTTATTTTTTCCTAAACCATTTTTTACTTATTCTGGCATTTACTGTCATTGGTTTGGTTCCAGTGTTGTTACATAAGATGCTACAGTTATAAGCTGCTATCACATCACCCCAATTGTGAATTTGTGTTGTCTCCGACAAAACGTAAGCAGCCATTTGGCAGCATCCATTTAGGATAAAATTTCACATGGATTCTGGTTTATAGCACATCCATAATGCCTGTAAAAGAACTTCACAAGCACTGCATGGCATATTCAAGGGTATTGATTGGTCATTATCCCAGCTTTCATTTGGTGTTCATGTAATATTTATGTAATTTGTGACTTAGCAATCTGTCAATTTATCAAGCAAAAATTACACATAAATGTCCCCGGGCAATTGCCATTTTTAACTGAAAAACATACCTTGGGTGTAGCCATACAAATTGTGCTATGATGCTGATACACTGCTGTTACAAATTACATACACATTGAAACAGTAAAGTCTGTATTATGTGGTAATATTACATGTGGTGTGGAGGGTACATTACATAATCTTTACTGTATATGGTTGTATCTTGATTATGGCCTAGAGCAGGGGTTCTTAACCTGGGGGTTGCGAGGTCGCAGGAAGGGTGCTAAAAGAAGTATTTTTTTTGTCAAAATACATATTTATTTTATTTTATTTTTTCCTGTGTGTGTACAGACTTTGGAAACAAATTTCATCTAAGGAGGACAATAAATAATCCATCTACCTATCTCTATTGTAATAGCACACAAAAATATTTCAATCGTTATGTATCAACTGCACTGTGTGCTGGAAGCTGATATCGCGATGTGAATGTGAAGTGTTGTGGAAAGAAAAAATGGAGCGGCGGTAGCAAGACACCACAAGATGTGTCGGCTAACAAACGCACAGCAGAGAAAGAATCGAAAGGGAAAAAAGCCAAAAGTAGGAAATATGGCAAAAAGTATTTGGAGTATAGCTTCACTCAGACATGCGATGGAGAGTATCCACGTCCACAGTGCATGTGAGTGCATCAGAGTGAGAGCCTGACTGAGTGCATGAGAAATATTTTAACCCTGAAAAGGGGGTCACACTTGTAAAAAGGTTAAGAACCCCTGGCCTAGAGATTGTCAGTACATGTTTACTTTGATTGTTACTATAATGGGGTATTCTGGCTCTTTAAGCAATAACCCACATCAGGCCATGGTATATGGAAATTATACCGCACTATTGACCAATCAGAACGCTGGATCACACACCCGTTTTATAACTACTTGTATATTGCACATCTGTAATTTACGCATCTTTTGCTATGTATCAATCTAGTTTAGTTTGCACACCTGTGACCATGCCAATACTGCTACCAACTAGTCCAATGCTGCTACAGTGGTACAATTCTTGGCTTAAAATGTATACTTGTGGTGTTCTTATCTTTAGTCTACTGTGATTCAGTAAATCTTGTCTGCACTATTTGTGAGGTCCTGTGACATTCTGTACTGCACCTAGTATGTCAGTCCCGTATTGTGCAACTGTCTTGTAATGTTTCTGCAACAATGAATCAGGTCTCACCACAATCGTTGAGTTGAAGAAATTCTTACTGATGTGTGTGTGTGTGGTGTACCATCTTGGATGGAGGCCCCAAAAGGGGAGGGCTGGCTCTGCACACAATTGTGGTCATGTAGGCAAGGACATGTTTATCTACCCTATCCATTGATACAATATGAAATTCTGTTCCTCAATTTCTAACATGAAGTGAGAAAAAACTGCCTATAGAAGGCTGAGCTGAATGTCTGGTGCATGCTCCGGAAACACATTCAGTGCCATGGACCGATGCACATTGTGACTACAATTCTTGAGGATTTTGACATGTCCCTGGAATTTGACTTTCTTTTTTTACAGATAGTATTTCAAAGCATTATTTTAGAATAAACTAAAAGATCTGTTACACACACATTGTAAAGATATGGTAACATAAGGTAAAAATATTGTTTGTGCAAAAATCCCAAAGGGTTGCATTTCAAATCAAACAGCATTGTATGGCAGAATGAGTATCTCACACATAACAGATGAACCTTGAATACCTCCATGTATATACAGCTACATTTAGAAGCACAATTGAACACACATAAGGAATTGTTACCAACTGCACAAACAATATACACACACACACACATACAGTACTGTGCAAAAGTCCGTAAAGTGAAGATGCTTTGAAAATAATGAAATGAAAAGTCATTAAATATAAAAAAATTAAAAAGAACAGTATTGTAAAATACTAATGCAGAAAACAGAAAATAAACATCTAAGACCAAATTTATATAAAAAAAATTGAGGGTGCCTAAGACTTTTGCACAAAACTGTATACACACACACACACACACACACCACACATTGCACAGCATGCAATTACAATAAATTGGGATCCAGATGAATGGGGAGCAAGTAGGATAAACATAAACACAAACATCACATGCAGATGCTCACAGACACTTGATGGTTTTGAATTTGATGTGTGTGCATGAACGCATGTGGAACAGAGAAGTGCTCTTTTGTCTCACTCGTTCAATACAACTAACTACTGCTTGTGTTTTGAGTGCTCATATACACCAAAACAGCTCTGACCCGTCGAGGCATGGACTCCACAAAACCTCTGAAGGTGTCCTGTGGTATCTGGCACCAAGACGTTAGCAGCAGATCCTTTAAGTCCTGTAAGTTGCGAGGTGGGACTTCCATGGATCGGAATTGTTTTTCC
>OOFE01050956.1:58605-68632 GCA_900323365.1 Monocentris japonica | reverse complement strand
CAGGGGTTAAAAACGGTGAGGGAGGTATTCATTAGGGAAGCAGCCTCATGGGGAGGTTAGGGGGGGAGAGCAGGTGGAAAGACAGACAGACAGAAGGGGTAACGAGGGCAAACAGAAGGCTAAAGGCACATACCATGTACTCCCAATTTTGTGGGATCAAATCTGGCTTGTGAACTATGTTACATGTCATGCCCTTTCTCCCACTCTCATCTTTTCTGTCTGAGTCTACAAGCAGAAACGACATTAAAAAAATTAATCTAGAAAGGTTGCTACAGGAGCGGTGAGGGAGGGATTAGGAAAGAGAAAAGGTGAAGATGGTTTAGGAAAGTAACAGGAGGGAGGTGGAGGAGAAGGAATGAAAATATGCTACAGAGGAAGATGAAAGTGACAGATGACAGAGAGAAGAACCGTAAGACCAGTGAGGAAAAAGATGAGGGAATGGCAAGCAACAATAATGAAGGAGGAGGGGAGGATGGGATCAGTGCCGTTGCAAGCCCTTGCGATTAATTGGTTTGAACAAACACAGATGTTTGCATTCTGTCTTAGGCCCACGATCACCTCCCCACTTTCTCTGCCTCCTTCAGCAGTCCAGATCATTATGGATCGGGGCAACTGTTGCCCCATTCATCTAGCTCACTCTGAATGTCCTGGCCTGCCAGCCTCAATCCGAGGGACTCAAGAGCACTGAAGTCATTGATCTGACTTCCACCGTAGGAGGTGCATCCTTAACAAGTTAATGCACAAAACACACATAGACACATACACAAATAAACACACAGACAAATGCAAACACACACAAATGCAAAAATGTGCCCCTCAGCTTTGTGCTGAAGCATTAACAGGTACATTTGTACATTTCTGTGCCAGTACGCAACCCCCTAACAATGGCTATTAATATTGTAGTTGATAGCCATTCCTGTGTCTTTAAACTGTATATTCTGTGTATATAGTTTTATATGACTATGCCAATGTGCATGTACAGTATAGCTATATACAGTATACTACCGCTCAAAAGTTTGGGGTCACCCAGAAAATGTCATGTTTGCCATGAAAACTCAGACTTTTATTCATCAAATGAGTTGCAAAATGAATAGAAAATATAGTCAAGACATTGACAAGGTTAGAAATAATGATTTTTACTTGAAATAATAATTCTGTCCTTCAAACTTTGCTTTCATCAAAGAATCCTCCATTTGCAGCAATTACAGCCTTGCAGACCATTGGCATTCTAGCTGTCGATTTGTTGAGGTAATCTGAAGAAATTTCACCCCATGCTTCCTGAAGCACCTCCCACAAGTTGGATTGGCTTGATGGGCACTTTTTATATATCATATGGTCAAGCTGCTCCCACAAAAGCTCAATAGGGTTGAGATCTGGTGACTGCGCTGGCGACTCCATTATAGACAGAATACCAGCTGACTGCTTCTTCCCAAAATAGTTCTTGCATAGTCTGGAGCTGTGCTTTGGGTCATTGTCCTGTTGTAGGAGGAAATTGGCTCCAATCAAGCGCCGTCCACAGGGTATGGCATGCCGTTGCAAAATGGAGTGATAGCCTTCCTTATTCAAGATCCCTCTTACCCTGTACAAATCTCCACTTTACCAGCACCAAAGCATTTCCAAACTTAGATTTGTGTGTCCATAACACTTTTTTCCAATCTTCCTCTGTCCAATGTCTGTGTTCTTTTGCCCATCTTAATCTTTTCCTTTTATTGACCAGTCTCAGATATAGCTTTTTCTTTGCCACTCTGCCTAGAAGGCCAACATCCTGGAGTCGCCTCGTCACTGTTGACGTTGAGACTGGTGTTTTGCGGGTACCATTTAATGAAGCTGCCAGTAGAGGACCTGTGAGGCGTCTGTTTCTCAAACTAAAAGCTCTAATGTACTTATCCTCTTGCTCAGTTGTGCACCAGGGCCTCCCACTTCTCTTTCTTTTCTGGTTAGAGCCAGTTTGCGCTGTTCTGTGAAGGTAGTACACACTGTTGTATGAGATCTCCGGTTTCTTGGCAATTTCTCGCATGGAATAGCCTTTATTTCGCAGACCAAGAATAGACTGATGAGTTTCAGAAGAAAGTTATTTTTTTCTGGCCATTTTGAGACTATAATCGAACCCACAAATGCTGATGCTCCAGATACTCAACTAGCCTAAGGAAGACCAATTTTATTGCTTCCTTAATCAGCACAACAGTTTTCAGCTGTGCTAACATAATTGCACAAGGGCTTTCTAATGATCAATTAGCCTTTTAACATGATAAACTTGGATTAGCTAACACAATGTGCCATTGGAACACAGGAGTGATGGTTGCTGAAAATGGGCCTTTGTACGCCTATGTAGATACTCCACTATGTGGATATTCCATTGATAAAATATTATAGCCGTTTCCAGCTATAATAGTCATTTACCCCATTAACAATGTCTAGACTGTATTTCTGATCAATTTAATGTTATTTTAATTGAAAAAAAATGTGCTTTTCTTTTAAAAATAAGGAAATTTCTAAGTGACCCCAAACTTTTGAGCGGTAGTGTATATATATGCTTGTGTTTTGTGTGCAGTATAAACATACACATGCACATACCCTGTCAAAGATGTACATTGGCAAAGACAGAATTCCTCTCTGTTTATCGTTAGGACGATGCTGATTTTAAAAGGCTGTTGTTGCATCTCTCTAAGACCTGCTGGAACCTTTGTCTTAATTTATATTTAGTCACATCTGCTTTATTCATGTGCCGAGCTTGTTCTTATACAGCAGCGCTTAAGGAGTGTGGAAATGTCAAGGTTGCAGGGAAAAGGTCTTGGACAAGTGGTTTACAGGAGGAGAGTATTAAGGACTTGGATCTAATGACATTTCTCTTTTTTGCTTCACCTTTCATCCCACAGAGCTCAAAAATTAATAATAAAAGAATTGGATAAAATAAAGTACAGTCTCTGCACTTCAGCAGGAACATTGCCATGAATCTAAAGCAACCTTAGAGAATAGTTCCATGTAAATACTGTAACTAGGCTGCATCTGAAGAACAGGTCGTTGGTCAGAACAACCCAGAATAAGCAACCGCGCAAACATTACACTATTGTAAATGCAGAATTGATGGAGGATGCATTGCGATGAGACTGAGGATGTACTGGTTCTGTGACGACACAATATGTTTTCTAACAATACAAGGAAAAATAAAGTTGTTGTTTTTTTTGTTTTGTACTGAGAAACACCTGATTGAAATCACTCATCTGCAAATAATAGTTCTTCAATATATCCTCTTAGGAAACAAAATTGAAAAAAATGGAATACTACATATGGAATATTTCAAGACACCAATCTGAGTAAATAAAGGCAAAATAAAAATAACTAGATATACAGTATGGTTTTATGTGTGCAAATATTCAAAATTCTTAAGACAGTCTTTCGAAGTAATAAAAATAAAAGCTTTTTAACGCGGATATTCGTGATGCTGTTCTGTTGCCGGGAGTTAATGTGATTTATTGTGAGGCTGTAAAGTCTATTTGAGGTGTATTTTTATTAAGCAATTCTTATGTCCAGTCTCCCAGCAGCTATTGTCTTTATTGACAAGCAATATGGGAGCGATATGTCCTAGCCTTTATTAGAATGGGCGGTCTGAGGCTGCCTGGTGAGCTCTGCAGGTTAAGACACATAATATTTCTGGTGTTGTGAATTGGAGTGCAGGTCCCCGCTGTGTCGTATCAACACCTGTCTTCCCATCAATCTTTTCCCTCTCTTTCATTCACCGTTAAATAAAGCAGAGATACCACTGAAACAATCCTAAAACAAGAAATGTACAGCTTGGTTTAGTCTGCTCAGGCCCAGAGAGACAAGCTTATGATATCGCGAGGGCTTTCATTTTTGAAATGGCTTTAAGAGAGAGTGTTACTGTAGATATTCAGTCAGACCCTTGAAGAAGCAAAGATAAATTCAGTCTTGATGGTTTGTTGTGTGGTCCCAGTAGTCTTCCATCAAAGTAGCAGTGTGCGTCATTACTTCTTTGAGACCTTTGCCTTTTTCTATTTTTTTTTCTTTCCTCATACCATTCAATGCCTCTGGAGGTTAAGGGCAATATGAGAAGGTTCCGTTCCTTTGCCAGTAAAAGATAATTATCCAACAAGAGTGAAATAAGGTGAGAAGTGCAATGGAAATATACCTTCTCCACAAACTCCAATAGCCAAGGAAAAAAATAGATAAACCAGCAAAGCAAGCAAACTCATTCTATGCCTGCAGATGAACGAGCATCCACCTTTAAAGTGAATTACTCAACTAAATTCATGCTGTAAAAAACAGACCTTGTAAGGAAAGTATCTCATAGCAAGCAAGCTAATTCAGGCTACAGACAGTTTTGTGATTCTGTTAAAAAAATTAAAGTTATAACATTGTACCAAAAATGTGTGCATGTAGTTTAATGCTAAAAAAGATTTTATATATATATTTATAGATTGAACAATGAAATCATCAATTTCCAGCATGAAAATAAATATGCCTATTACATGAATCAATAGCTACTTGCTTTAGATATGTACCACTTACTGTATGTCCAGTTTTAATCAATTGCTACTTTATCTGTGGTAACAAAATATAATAAAAATATTTGGCCTTGTACAGTCGCAGGCACAACAACAGGGTAATCTACTGCAATATCACAAATCAGTTGTTGTGAGATGCTTAAAATGAGGTAGTTTGTTTAACATTTTGTTCAGCTGAGTCACAGATTTTCATTATTCAAATACATTTAATGAATGAATGTCCATTAATTGCTTGTACTTGCTATGACAAACTCCAGATAAAGAAATGAACATTAGGCCCATGGAACTGATAAATGGTCCATCTAGCTCCTGTTAAAGGTCAGAGCTCTTATTATTTACAACACTGCTGCTTTGTCATGGCTCGGTGACACTGACCTTGCACAGGCCCCGTGTCCCTCCGTCTGTCTGGTCGTGAGTGTGTAGGTCTTCATTTTCTCTACACACATACAGGTACACACAAAAACACACATACACATGTTCATGCACACATGTGCACATACACATGCACAGACACGCAAACAAAAACACATGCACACACAAAACACAAAGAGGGTAGCTCTAAAACCACTGTCGTGACCTTGGTCTAGATTAACAATAGTCCTGGAGGACCAGGCCTCATTTATAAACCCTCTGAGATCTACAGTGTGTTTTTATTGAATACTTCTATTTCTCTTTTTCTCAACAACAGTCTTCCCAAAATGATTGTGTACTAATGGTCTCGGAAGAAACCATACTCATACTCACACAAATAAGAGCCAGTCAGGGCTTTTGGGTTCATTTTTGGATTATTAATCACATTGTTCTCACTGAAAGGCCTGAAGGTATGTTTGTTAGGTACTTGTCTCTACAGGAAATAATCTTTTGAAACTGGTTGTGTACCAACATGCATTAAAGGTAGTCTAAAATGCAATATGTACTTGATAGAGTAGTTATAAAAAGCTTTTGGATAATCTTTTTAGATTGGGAATATACAGTATATTCCCAATGAATCCCTATCAATGAATAGTTATGTTGCAGTTTACTGGGATGATGTCATACTCTTTAAACAAACACTGGTTACCCAGAGGTTTTTCAAAAGTAGAAATCTTTTTTATGGAGGTGATATATATTCTCTGTGGTGGAACAGTGTTCTCCTCATAGTGTACAAATATGTTTGTGCTTGCTGTGCAGCCTACCATGTATTGGGATCAAATACACTTCGAGTGTTACTTGTAATAAATAGTTAGGAGAATATTCCTCAAAAGGACTGGGATTAGTGGTTTACATCGGTGTATTCTCAAAAAACTATGTGGAATAATTTCCACTATGTATTTTCCCTGTGGGGGATCAGTGTGTTTATTTCGTATCAAGGCGATGGGAGAGGTTGCACACACCAAGGGAAGAAATTACTCTCATTACAAAGGCCCTGCATTTGGATACATATTTGATATGATATATGTGTGTATATGTACTCTGTATTTTGTTGCAACAGTACCTAGATGGGTGGCACAGGCTATAGAACGTCTTACAGAACGAGCTTACAGAAAAAGAATCTTCATATTCTTCATATTATTCATATTCACCAGTCCCAATCTTCAAATTGGGACTGGTGTCTGACATCAAACGTAAGGCTTACTTCAAAGATGAGAATTGTGCGGCAATGACATTGTAATATTATGAAAACACACACAAAGCACATTTTAAAATATTTTTTAACTGAGTATAATGCCCCAGGCATGACCTTCAATTTATGAGGATTACATCTCACACATACTTTCCTGATTAGATCTCATTCAGGACCAATACTGGCAGATATAACTTGCATTGACTAGATTACTTTGGCTGGTCTTATGAATACACAGTATCAATGATCCACACTATCCCCATTTTATCTATCACTACTGACTACGGATGATGAGCTAGTATGATGATAATGTTGGGTTTTGTCTAATGATACCGCTGAGACAAGCAATCTTAACAAACCAATGCTACACCCGATCATTATGTACAAGTCTGTCACAGCTCAATCCAACTCAATCTTCACTGTCAAAACCCTCAGGGTTGTTTTGATTTGGGACTAAACATGTCCTTGATGAGTTACGCCCTGCCAAGCAACCATTTAGATTTATTGGTTGCGTCCAGCAGCCTGCAACACTGAAAAATGACAAATCAGCATTTAAATGACTCCATTATTGTGAGTGCAGAAAAACATCAACCCACAAGTCCATTAAATTAATTGGAATCGCCCTCATCATGGCAGGCAATGGCTTCGGTCGGGCTAAGGTCGAGTCTTGATAAATGAAAGGCTACAGTATGAATATAGCGCTGGCCAATGATATAGCAGTACATCTGAACAACTGCTCCCTTTTGTTTACTGACCTTGTAATTAATCAGAAGGAGGCAGAGAATCAGGGAGAGGCAGGGAAATGTAGGGAAGTCGAGGGGCAGGAAGAGAAGGAGAGGGATTTAGCTCCCCTAAGAACACATTATGGGGAAATCCTGAGTTAACAAGAAAGTACTTCCAAAATGATGATGAAAAAGAGATGAAATATCACAGGGATTTGGGGTTCATCACTTTAAAGCGGGAATGCTAAGGGACAAGGGAATTTAGCTTGTGTTTATTTGCTTGAGATGTGTATTACATTGTTTCTCAAGCTTAGTGCTGGAAACATTGGTGTCATATCTGTGAAGTTGCTGAGCAAATTCTGAAATGATTATACGGCATAGAAATAGCCTATTAGTTTTAATATAAGTGGTCCCTGAGGGTGGTAAAATAGCAGCTTACCCACACCCAGAGAAAATTACACAATTCTTGACTGGTTTCTGTGATACGTAACTAGGATATGCCTGCCTCAGGATCCTATCAGGATCTGCTATTGCACTGGCCTGGCATTGTTCAACTAACGATGAAATATTCTTTGCTTCTTTGTGTCTGTAAAAGAACAGTTCTTTGCGGGTACCTCCAGTGTTTTTCATCAGTGTGTACCTCTCGGACCACTGAAACTGCTGCTGAAAAATAGAGTGGACCGATGAAGAGCATCTTCTCCGAGCCTTCTCTGTTGTTCAGTCCTCCCCAGCCTTCTCACTGTCTTAATAGAGGGAAAATATTTTGAACATGTTGCAATTCCTACCCTCCTTGAAGAAAGCTGCCTCATGGAGAAAGCTAGGATTCCCTTTTAGACTGTGTGGCTCATATATAGGTATATACAATTTATACTCTCATGTACACACTCATGATCGTGAAAACAAACTCAGGGAAAGTAAACTCATCTACAAAAAGCACAACTCCTACGGGTGTTTTGCTTATTTCTAATTACTCATCTCCAATTCATAAACTAACAAGGTCAAACATTAACGTGTCTGTTTCTGTTACTAATTTGCACAATAAATCATTTGATTAACTTTTGCAATTACATAAATCAACTTCTAGGATGCTAGACTGTGACCCCCAGAATCATTATCAGCCTTGGTAAAAACAAGTAAGAAGATAAATTGTTTATTTCCAATGTGGGATAACTTTCTTTCTTTCTTTCTGAGCATGCAAGGTGTTGTTTATGCTTTACAGCTTCATGGCTACTCTTGGCTACGCTATGGCTACTGTTCAGGAAGGCACTGTATAGTGTTAGATGCAAGTTTATTTGGTGAGCAAGCACTTGCAGAGATTTATTTCAGTTACACAACAACAATGGTATTGATGGTGTGGTGGAATTATGGCCCACAGCTGTGTGGCACTGCCGTAATTCAACCCTGATAAAATATTTCCACACACAATCTGATGCATTACAGGAATTTATGATCAGTTGTGCAACCACTGATAAATCGGTAGCTCTCTGACTGCTACAGTAGGCATGTATCCCAACACATGCAGATTTGAAAAATAATCAGGATAATGCTCTGCTGTCGCCACTTGAATTATTGTGGTCTGCAGTTAAGAAGCAAAATGGCAACGGCTAATTCACTTTGAGAAGTGCATCAGCTAACCCTGTAGTTAGTGACTCATTAGGCCATACAACAACAATTCTTCTACAGACCATCCATTCACTCTTTCTTCCTTCAAACCATTAATCCATTCCTCTTTCTGTCACTCAGGGTTCAAGCAAATTCCTCATTGGAACTAAAACCTTTGCCAGGTTTAATGTTCTAACCCTTCAAGTTTCCCTGGAAAAACATATTCTACTGTATTCTATTCTATTCTTTACTAGTCCATACTTTTCCAACATATTACTTTTTTTATTCAACCACTGTTGCCTCACCTCATCTTCCTTGAGTCTGCAATAGAACTGACCCCATTCCCCCATTGCAGACTGATAAAGTAAATTCCACCATGCTGTCTGTAATGTAATTTACCTCCACTGTATAGTAACAGCCACCAGCACAGCCACGGGGGAAAGGAGATACTGAAAAGCTTTCTCCCTGTATCTTGAAGCGCTGTCTGTCTGTTGGGGAATACACTGGCTGTTTCTTACGGCAGTTAAAATATATATATTAGATTACCAGTTATGGAACAATTTGTAATTTACTCTATTTTAACGCCAGAGGTAGTATTGCAGATGACTCTATTCTATATCTTTCTCTAACCTAACTCCAAAAACTCCAAGTTGAAAATGTGACAGTAAAAAGCAGTTATTGTTCATCATCTTGATAAGAAAAAGTTTTTAGAAAAATAACCACAATAAAAACTTTGACTCGCTTGTCTTATGGTGCAAACGTTTTCTAATATTGCAAACTATTTACAATAAAAATTCAAAATATTGACAAACTGTCAAGTCCCTCACCACAATCAAACAATTTACTCGGCACAGACTCGGCGAGTTAAAGCCCTCCATCTCAAACAGTTAAATAGTGTTCTGGTTCTCAATCTGAGTCAAAATGAGGTTTAGCTGTGCAGCAGGGGAATCACAGCCGTGTCTGTTTCATACTTTGACTTGTAAACCAATTATGGATAACAATAATAATAATAATAATAATAATAACCTCACTTAATTGTGAGGTGCCTGGAGGCTGGCTTTAAACAAAAGATGCATACTTACAGCTCTTCATAGACTGGATATATGCTCTTGCAGACCTTGGTAAGAATATTTTGAAAATGATGGTTGGGAGCTTTAGAATCAGATCTCTGCCAGACATCAAATAGATCAATCCATATTCGTAAACCTTCATGAAGTAGGTTTGTTGACCTAAAACCAGTTTACATCACCCACAATTTCACAGTAGATAAATAACAAAGAAGATAAATAACATGGGCCTAATTTTATCAAGTATTCAAAATAATTAAACTACCATCTGCCTGGAAGAAGCAACACTTGGGGTCCATCCTGGGAGACTCTTACAGGTGTGTGCATCCATGTGCTTATGCCCTTGTGTGCGTGTACAGCCAGGTGTGTGTGTGTGTACCTGTGCGTGTGTGTGTGTGTGTGTGTGTGTGTATGTGCAGTCCAGTCTAGCCAGCCAGAGTAATAGAGCAGCCCCATCTGGACCTAACACATGGTTCAACCCGCCAGGGGAGTGAATGTGTCAGAGAGGAT
>OOFE01050956.1:46484-58503 GCA_900323365.1 Monocentris japonica | reverse complement strand
GGCTGAAAACCGGCACCTGTTATTGCTTCCAAGATAGTCAAGAGAGAGACAGGAGGAGAAGAGGAGAGGGTGAGAGAGATGGAGAGAAAGTGAGAGAGAGGTGGCGAGAGAGGGCAAGGAGCAGGGATGAATATAAAGGGGTGTGTCAGCAGAGATGGGTGTATTTGCCTCAATCTCTCAGTTCTGTGCTTTGTGGATCACGACAACATGATCAAGGCCTAACTTTATTATGGTGGCAGCTTTTGGCCACAGTTGAAAAGACTGATCAGTTTGGCTTCTCCCTCCGACGCTGCCCTGCCATGCTGCCCATGACTCCGCAAAAGATTCAGCTGCTTGGCAGCACAGAAGGGGCTGGCGGGCACCAAAAGGAACGGATTGTAGCCTTGCAGAATGAGGACTGTAGCTCAATGAATGAGCTCATTTTCTGCCTCCTCTTGCCCCCTCATCTGCATTGGCACAATGCCTTGCTGTGATGTACACTCCAACAAAGAGATATCCAACTTTTCAGCAAAAGTTATTACGGCTTTCTTTCTGGTAATGTCCATAAACTCAGAAGGATAGTCTACAAAACAGGAGGAAGGCAAAATATTCACCACTGTTCTTCAATCATGATTTAAATGTAAATGTCTTTCTTTTCACAGCAAAAGTTATCTCTGCTTTTCTGTGTGGGGACTCTTTTAAGGATGCACAGCTCATAAAACAGGGATGGATAGAGAATAACCAACCCCATTACTCATATCAGGAGTCTAAAGGCTGAGGAGAATGGCCAGGTGGCACCAGCAGTGTAATACAGCCATTAAAATAGAGCTTCATGTCAAATGTTGCTTACATACTATTTCACACTGAGGGCCAATCCAAAGCCACACACCTACAAACATACACACTTATACTTGCACAGGCACATTCCTTTTCCCCTCTTCCTAGCATGTGAAACCCCCTGAGCAGACTGACAAAATGGAGCTGCTCAGGTGGAATGATTTACCTGTTGAACAGGAGGATACGGTTTTGAGAGCCACCATTTGTCACTGGCAGCTGACACCATCTCCCCAAAAGTCATAAAAAGGCACGGCAGCATCCAAATAGCAGGCATCACTCATTTCTATGACTATGGTCCAGCTGTGCTTTACGATGTATTTGTAGGATGCTGCAATAAAATGGCCAACCAGTTTTGAATATATGTGTAAGGCCGGTCTCCCTCACTCTGACCTAACATTGTCATAACCTAGAACATGATAGAAAAGAGTTAGAGTCATGTTATATTCCATATTCATTGGAATAAAACAGTTTCTCTCAATATCTATGTCAATGTCTTTCTATCCTATTGTTCCTCAAAAAGAACAAGGAGATCGCAGAGTCATCACCAGGAAATTGAGCAGATCTTCGTATAACAAATTCAAACAGATCTGATATTATTGGAGGCGTGAGAATGGCCCAACAACAGGCCCAATCATGCCACCAACCTTATAACATGGTTGGGTGAAGGATCTGGAGCTGAAGTAACGCCATGTTTACGAAGCATTTGACGTGGCGCTAATGGAGCTGTGTGCGTAAAAAGTGCCAGTTTTTATCTAGTAATCCGAATGTCCGATGTCTTCACTCAACATGAATCCATTGCACACACTGGTTTAATTTCTGCCTTAATTGTTTTATGCCATATTGAGTTTAATGCAAACCCTTTTTTTCACTATTTCTCCCATGTATATTTGGACTTCCTAGATTACGACTAGTACACAGACCTTTGAATATTAAAAGTGTTTGACTGTGACACACAAAGTTCACGGCAAAGATGTGCAAACAAGAAGTGAGGCATAATTTTCAGACGCTTAAAGCTAGAGCAACCAAATTACACATAAACGTTTGGGATGGGCCCCAAAGTGTCAGACCACGGTTGTGCTCCATAGCCAACCTTGCAATTACACTTATTTTTTTATTACTCAAGTTGACTCAATCTCCACCAAATTTTATATACAGAATATTTCAACTATGATACATTTCAATTGCCTGCATTCATGGCTTTTCCAGCAAAGATGCGCAAACCTAAAAATGCTGGAGCAATCAAACTTCGCTGACATATTTGTGAAGGGGTTCCAACGTGTGTCACATTTGCTCTATAATGGGGCTGTGAGGACAAATTGGCAATTTTGCAAATTGTGAGATATCAGAAATCTGTGTGTGTTAGGCCCATGGGCTTGGACCCCCACTAATAACGCTATATTTTTCTTTATTTGTTTGTCAATTGGTTCTGTCATAACTAATTGTTTAATTGATACTCAGCCAAAACAATACTTGGAGTTTGCACAGCAGCATCAGGCTGATTCCTAAATGATGTCTTGGCCACTGAACTGTGTTTTCAGCTCTCCTCTGTCTCACTGGGCTTCAACCTCTCCACTTAACCCTCCTATTGTGCTCTGTTCATTGGGCAGCGTAAAATGTCTCTCCTTTGACCCTGCAGTAACAGCACCAGTAGGTGGTGTAGTCCTTTCCCAGCTCCAGTATGAATGGCTGTATCATAGAGAGAGAAAAGGAAAGACAGATAGACAGATAGAGAAAGATCCGGGACTTTTTTTGGTGTGGCTGACCAAAGCCTTAGGAAAGAGCCAGTTGGACTTACTTAACTTGGCAGTGTCTGATTTGCTACATGATTTGGCTGCCATGGCTGCAACAGAGTTTTTAATTTAGAGTCTTGCTTTAGAGAGCGCTTTAGATATGCCAGTCGGTGGACTCTTCAATCCAAAGTGCAAATGATTGAATTAAATGATTAATCTATATGTTCATGTATTTTTGTTTTTGTGTCATGCTACATAAATGGTCCATCCAACGTGAAATGTTTAGGGTGGCTGGCCCCAGTGGAAATCCTCACCCTAGCAGTGTTAGTTAGTTAGTGCTCTAATGAGGTACGCAAGACCTCACCTTTAACTCTACAGTAATGCCTTGATCAAGCGTACAACGGCAGCAAGGGGACTTTGGATTAAATCCCTTAGCAAATCTCTACTCTCTTCTAATTTGCAGTGTCTTTTCGTGTGTTTGTGTGTTTGTGCGTGTGTGTTTGAGTGAGTGACTGGGACGTAGTCTAGTTCAGCAGTCTGGTCATTTCTCATCAGCAATGTGAATACCAGTGCTGTGGTGGTCACAACACACACACGCACACACACACACATGCACACACACACAAACGCACACATGCACACACTTTTCAACCTCCAGTCACCTTCATGTGGGCCTGTTCCCAACTGTTCCCATGGCAACACTATCAATAGGGGACCAACCAGGGTCAATAAGTCTCTCTCTCTGTCTCTGTCTCTGCTCTTTGCACAGGTCCTGACATTTGGAGCTCTGTCTCACTGTGACCTGTTCATCCCAAACATTTATTTCTTGGTTGTACATTTTGTCATTCTATCACTTTTTTCTTGCTCTGTGGTTCTGTCTCTTGATGTCTCTCACTTTCTCTCAGCTCTGTCCCAAGCATGCACATGTACATGCAAACAATAATGTTCAAATACAAATGTGTGTTCAAATACAGACACACACACCCATACACACCCATACAGTTTATTCCTCATTCCTCAACAACTGGCAGTACCAACAATTAAATTCATTTCAGTTGACAGTGATGCACCATGCATATTATTCAAAATGGCTGAACCTTAGTGTTCGACCCAGCTTTGTATCTGTTAAATCACCACAAATTACAGCCAGCAATTTCATAATGTTATACATTTATACCCATATGCCATGAATTCAGGAAATGTCAACCAAAGTGTGAGTCATGAATTAAGAGAGATAGTGAGGGATTTAGTCAACTGGAACGAGACTTTGAGTTTGTGGATTAGCGGAGAAGGGCATAATTATGAAATGAATGCAACCGCATAATAGGCTTTCGCTTTTGGACAATACATAGCTCCTCAACTTTAGTTCTTTAATTAAAAAAGTATGAGACAAGAGATGGATGGACTGCTCCTTTTCCTATATAATTGCCCTGTTGTTTTTTTCATCAAAAAATGTCTAATTAGAATTAAAAGATACATATTTTTAGAAGGAATTCTGTTCTCTAGATTTCTATGTTTGACACAAATTTATGGGTCTTCCTATATATACATTTAGAAGTAATGAGCGAAAGCACAACTTTCCACTGTGGATTGAACCTCTTGAATCTCCAAAAATTCAGCTTTTCAGGAATTAATAGCAATAGCTTTCAATGTTAAATATTGCCAGGATTTCACATGGTTTAATTGTAATATTTCACAATAAAATATTGTATTCATAATTTTATTGCGAAATCAATGCAGACAATGACATCTCCAGTCAAAACACATCAAATTACTGTGAATTTTAAATTTAACTGGTATTGTGCAGTATTGTGGAATATGCCAACGTCTGGTGCCATACTATACTTGGTCAGACAGACCAAGTAAGTAAGTATGGAAGCCCATAGGGGACTTTATTAAAATGATAATATAAACTTGAAAATGAAAATGTAATTCGACATCATTTTCCCCATATGTATGTGTTCTTTGAGTAAAAATTCAAATGAAAATATAATAATCCAATTTGCATTTTCATTTCCACATACTGGTATGGGCGTTCTATGACCATATTAAAATGAAAATGGCATTTCATTTTCAAAGTCGTACCCCCTGTACAGTGGACAATATTCAAATGTTAATTAAATTAAAATGTAAACAATGTAACCTGATTTTCCTTTACGCAAGCAATATTTGAGTCACAACTACAATTAAAATGCAATTTTCTAACAGTTTGAAAATGAAAATGAAAACAGCATTTGACATTTCATTTTCAAAGACTTAACCTGCTGTACTGTGGACACACCGCACAGCACAGGAGAAACACTGTTCTTAGCGAGCTTCGGTGTTGTCTAGCATGGACTAAGTAACACTGTCCAGTCTCGCACTATCACCGAACTATGTTTTGGCAGTCTGCCAGCACAGGAGAAACACTGTTCTTAGCTAGCTTAGGTGTTGTCTAGCGTGGTTTGTGGTTGTGCGTTTTTGCTCCTCATCTGATTCCTACTCTTCTAATGCCAGGTTTCCCTCACAGCTTTCCCCCCACTGCTGAACCAGAAACTGCTGGCAAGTAAATTAAGGAGGACCGAAAACTGCTGGGAAGTAAGGAGGTAATGAAACATTGGCCTATCTGAAATCAGAGTGAATCGATGACTGAACAGAACGTAAATTTGTTCGGTAAATGTTAAAGCGATTTTATTAGGTAGTCTAGGAGCAGGTTGTCATGTTGATTTGCATAGCTAGCAGCTTCTACATAGTCAATTGACTTGATTTATTCTGAAATTATTGATTTATCGGTTTAGTTGAGCCAGCCATCAGGTTGTGTTGTTGTGTGGTGAAATTTGACGTGTATGGACCAGCGGGATGTGCTGCCAGGTAACGTTAGCCTGAGCGGTTACTTGAAACTCTGTCCGCTGTATTATGAGCTGTGCCATGGAGCAGCAGCCTCTACTGGCTGTAAGAAAAAATAAAGTGCGCATGCTAGTCACCAACCAATAAGATAGAGGTGCAATGTGTTTTTGAAAAAAAAAAAAAAAAACAGCTTTCTTGCCATTCCTTGCATCAGTTGTGGAAAATTCCGTTGCAGGCAGCAAGTAGAGGATTGTGCAGCATTGGTAAAGTATATCTAGCATTGGTTGCATTTTGGCTTTGAATGCTTTTAATTCCAGGCTTTTTATAGATTTTTGTAAGCTGTTATAGTATAGTAGTAGTATAGTATGTAGTATAGTAGGATAGATGCCATGTTTTAGTATAAATTTATAAAGTTCATTTTTCTTGATTGCCACGGTTCAGTATTTTCAAGTGTTTTTGCTTTGGGATCCTAGTCCGTTTTCCACTTTTGACTCATTGGTACCAGTTTTCCACATCTACTCGCCATTTACTTTGGTGACTTTCCTCAGCCGTTTGGTGCACAATGTTCCACTGTAAATTCAGTATGTGTGAGCATGTGTCTGAGACTGATATTCAGTTCATCCAGCACACAAAGCTGCACAGTAACACTCCCAATTATCAAAATAAATGCGGCGTGCCTGAATGCTCTCAGATGTACCGCAAGGCGAGTGTTCTGAAAACACATATGTATAGAGACCATAAAGAACCAGGATCTTCTCTGCTTCATTGCAAGCAGTCTGATACACCCTTAAAGTGTGTGGTCTTGTGAATTTAAGTGTGACACTTTAACTTCCCTTTTAAAGCATTTGAAGTCACACATAAAAGGATTGGAGGTCAAATGCCCATTCAGAGGTTGTAACTGCAGCTTTACAGTTACATCCAGTTTAGCCTTGCTAGGAAACATAGAAGTGTAGAGGATCTAGATGATTCTAGAGATGTCTGATGGTTCTAGAGACGTCTGTTCCCACAGAGCCTTGTAGTCTGCCTAGTCGGCCAGATTCAGATATTTCTGATGAGGATGGTTAAGAACCCGAAAGGCCATTTGCTGTGGATGAAACTCTCTTTTTTGAAATTACAAGCTAAGCTGTTGTTACCAGCAAGTACCATACAGACAATCATTGAGGATGTTCAAAATGCCGATGAAATTGGCCTGTCATATTCACTAAAGATCCTGAGTGAGAAATTGAAGGTGCTTGGAATCCCAGAGGTCACTATAGGCGACATCATAGATGAAATTAACAGAGGGGATCTACTTAAGCTGTATAACAGGGGACCTTTGAGTACAGACCAAAAGAGGAAGACTACTTTTAAAAAGAGTTTCAACTATGTTGAGCCTGTGCCCTTGTTCTTGGGCAATGATGAAAATGACAAAGAGTGCTTTGCCCAGTACATCCCTGTACAGGAGACAGTGGCCACACTGTTCAAAAGTGAGTCTGTAAGAGAACAGTGTGCCTCAACACGTTCGCAACCCTCTACTGAAAATATCAGTAGATGTTGGGGATGGAGAGGTTTCAGGGTAATCTGTTGTTGAAAACTGAACCTTCCTCTGTTGGACTGATTTTATACCAAGATGCCTTTGAGGTTGTCAACCCACTTAGTTCAGGGAAAAAAAGCATAAAGTTTAAGCTGTTTACGTAACCCTGACTGGCATTTTGCCTCACAAAAGATCCACTATAGATCACATGCAACTTGTCCTCCTATGTAGGGAGCAGGACATTAAATACTTTGGGATGAAACATTTTTACCCGCTGATCAAGGAACTCAAATTTCTAGAGGAGAGAGGTATTTCGATAAGTGATGGCACAGTTGTTTCAGGAGACAACTTGGGATCCCATTGTGTTGGGGTTTCTTTGGAAAACTTTAGTCGGGCTGTTAATTTCGTCGCTATTGTTAGATAGACAGAGATTCTTTTATGAGAGAACCTCACTTGTGTGGCACTGCAAGAACAGTACAATCTTATGAAGGTCGTTTGCAAGATTTAAATACCAGTGTCACCACCTCTGTATGCGGCATCAAGTGTGACTCTCCTTTTAACCAGCTTGCATATTTCCATGTTTGCCAGCCTGGGCTCCTACCATGTCTAGGCCATGACTTGTTTGAGGGTGTCATGTCTTATGACCTTGCATTGTTCATTAGTTCAGGAGAAGCACTTTACGTACTTGCAATTAAATCGATGTAAGAACTGATGAAATGAAGTCACAATATATAGATGTCATTCTGTTGTATCTTACTGTAATTCAAAAGCATCATACAGCTAAGTTACAGTAATTTCGGCCCTCATTTACTGTGAAATCAGTTATTCTATTGTATATTGCTGTAATTCTACAGTAGCATACAGCTAAAGTTTATTGTGAAATTACAGTAGTATAGTTCATTTTATTGTAATTTACTGTGACTATATTATGGTAAATTACTGTGAAAGTAATGCAACTAGTAGCCAGTAATTTACTGCCGTGCATTTTGATAATCCAATGGGTTTTATTTACTTATTTATTTATTTTTGAAGGGTCACAAAAGCTGTCCACCACAAAGTAATGTGTGAACTTTCATTTCATTTCATGGAAAAAAATGTTAAAGGCAGTTTGGCCCAAAAGCAGCAAAGTAAATCAAGCCCCATCCACCAATGACAATTAGGACAGAAGAATCAGCTTGTATTGGGATATGTATAATGCGTGCTATGAATCTGGATATGGTTAGGAATGCGTCCATAATAGCCTTTTCTCCACGAAGAGCTGGTGCTCTGGCCTCAGCAAACAGGGTCTAATCCCATTCCCAGCAGCATATTTTAGAGTCGATCTGAGAAGCAGACTTTGTTGGAGAGAATACCAATGGCCGTCAGTCAGCCACCTGCGCCGTGTGTCTCTGCCTGAGGAAGGACTGCCAGGCCAAAGCCGACTGATTACGTTATCTCTGAATCAGATTCCCTCCACATGCTGTTACTCTCTAGGAAGAACGAGAAGAGGACAGCCCCATTACAAAGGAGACCTGAATAGAAGCACAACAACTGTGCAGTGGCTTGTTTTCACTCAATTTGTTTGAAAAAGATTCACTGTACCTTTGTCATACATCAAGGCAACGTATTCTCAGAACAATGTTCGCAGATATCTTAAGAAAAGTTAGGCACCTTTGATTCGTACTGTACCTACACATGGCGAGGTTAGGTTTGGGCAACTAAAACTATTTGATCAAGGTTTGGGTAAAGTTTTGGTAATGGTTGAATAAGAAAAACTTCAGCTGAAACTGAAAACTTGATTCTCCACAGGAAACTTCTTTGCATGAATCTGGATTTGAGTCGAAGGCAAGTGTATATGCCCATCTGCCACCCCAACCTCTTCAACCTCTTCACATTTTTTTTCCCACTGTTCCATTTCAATGTAAAACTACTGCCCGTTTCAATTTGTATAATATACAGAATTTTCCTTTCTGTACTATTAACTACAAATTTGATATGAGAGGAGGCTAATGGCTGCATGTTGGGAGTTGGAGGGTTTGTAAATGAAGGTACTTTCCCCAGCAGCAACAGAAGAACTACAGCCTCCTGACCCACAGTGAAAAATGTATTCCCCTTTCTCTTCCCCTGATTAAAGCTTTGACTTCAAAAGCATGTGGGCTTTTGTTGAAATGTATTTCTTCACATACAGTATATCCTAAAAAAGTCAATTCGGATAAATAGGCCTGAATGTACTGCCTATATTTCTGCATGGTAACCACAGAGTTAAAAGAACATACATGCAACACACTGTAGGCATTTCTTCTCAAAATTAATGTACCAGTTGCTGTTTTCAATAATAAACAAATGAGTCAATATTTATCCATAGCTTTTTGATTTTAATTTATTTTTCATACTAGTTGGATTTAATATAACTGTAGTGGGAAATTGCCATGTGAAAATAATATACTGAGTATTTTATATTATTCAGTAACAAACATATCTGTCCATATCTGGTGAGCGACCGATTAGAAACCACTTGCTTAAAATATTTTAAAGAGTTCAGTTATTTTAAAAGGAAAGTAGGCAGTCTGTCCCCCATTTTTTATTATTTTTTCATACAATAAATACTGGATTTGAATGGCCTCCATGATGCAGGCATACTAGAAGATTTTGGTCAGATTTAGACCAAATTTATTTTCTTTGCACGCTCTCTTTTAGCACCACCCTGCTTCACACACATTTACATACTTTCACACCTGAGAGCTGCTGCTGAGCAGCTCGACTGGAGGAGCAATTGCCCGTGGGCACCTTGACGGTTGTTGTTGAGGGAGGGGAGACTGTTACTCATTCATTTGCTCCAAACTGATTTTTTCCACCAGTCAGGAGATTCAAACTGGTGACCTTTTGGTTTCTATCCCTCTTCCTTCCTTCCCAACCTTTAGGCTCCAAATGTCCCAAATGAGGTAGACAATAACGCTGCCCCATGCTGAAAAATACTCATTAACAATTGATCATCAGAACATCACAGGTAGTTTCAGGCTGTAGCCAGCTTTGGGTTCAGGACAAATAAGCCATATCCCTCAGGCTCAGTTTGGGTTTGAACAGAAATTTGTGGGGCTCAAATAAAGCTCTTAATGACAGAGGTGTGCTGATTAATGATGCATCATGCCTTGACGCCTCTGATAAGTTCAGCTAATAAACCTGTCAACCCACTTCAGAAGGGTGCCACATAATGTCATGCTATCTATCCCACTTTGCAGCACATTTTGATCATCTAGCAGTCTGTAGGCTTACACGTGTTTCCATCACATGACTGTTGTCTGCCATTGAAAACAGAACAGTGTCATCCCTGGAGGAGATTAATGATCCCCCACACACACACACACACATGCAAACACAGAGAGAAGCACACTCACACTAAGTCACACACAGACAGGAGATTATTGATCACTGTCAGATCTGTTTATGGACTGGAAACAAGCCTCTAAGCAACAGAGAAATTAGGACACTGATGATTTGTTAGTTAACACAGGCAGGGCTGACATGCAACACCCCCACCCCCTTACCCCCCAAATCTACCCACACAGACACATTTACACACACAAATCACAAATAGACACAGTAATTGACTGATATGGAACAGTAAACAAGGAGTTCTTGTTGTCTTTTTTGAATTATGTCTGGCACCGGACACTTTTGGAAGCGTCATTGGCCGAAGAGAGAGACAGAGTGTGTGTGTGTCAGAGAGAAAGAGAGACAAAAAGAAACAGAAAGAAAGGAGAGAGAGAGAACGGGAGAGGCAGAGAAACAAAGAATCAAATATGGCCACTGGAAAACAGTCCAGCAGACAACTCCCCTCCCAAGCCTCCATTGTTCTGTGCTAGAACCACAACATCGGTCAGACAAAGCCATAAAATATGGATGCACAGGCAGTGAATTGGAGCATTTGGTCTCAGCCAAGCTGGAACCAAACAACTGCTGCCCCGTCCGAGGTTTAGTTTTCCTTCGTCTGGAAAAGGCACCTCGAGTTTGGATGGTAGTCTGATGAGCCTGTCTGTCTGCCTGCCTGTCTGTCTAGGGAGATTACTAATTGTGCCACTTGGTAGGAGAGAAGGTGTCAGGGACGTGCAGATAGAGAACGACAGGCACAGTTCGAGATACAAAGTGACAGAAAAACAGTGTGAGAGAGAGAGAGAGCGGACAGACGCTGTATCTGTGACTAACACCAGTTCGAACAGCCAAATGGCACAAAAGAACAAGGAAGTTAGACACCACACCAATAGTAACAGGTTAGTTCTAGTTTCTAGTTAAGTCAAGCAGGTAGTGTGATGAAAACAAAACACAGAACAATGACTTAAACTGTTTCAACAGGATTGATCTTCAAACGATTGCAATTTAAAAAAGGCATTGGCAGTTTTTTTTAACAGTAATTTATGTCTCTGAAAAGGCTTTGTCGTCTCTGAAGTGTTTTTTTTTTATTTCTTTTTTTTCTTTGAGAGATAATGAGACCATTTTTATCAACTCACACCATATGGTTTATTCTCAACACTCTCACTCTCACTCACACTGAATAAAGACACCTTTTCCGTGCAGAAAGACCCGAGCCTTTATACATATCTGTGTTCTATATTAAGATTATTGGAGATGTACATTACGGACTATGTTAGCATGTAGAGCCATCAGTCACAAAAAACATAGTGTGAGTCTCCAACTTCACTACAATCTCTTAGTTACAATAAAGGAATTTTTGTTTGAAAGCAAAAGAAGTTTGAGTCTGCAGAACATGTGTAGCATCACTTTGGCAGATTTCAAAGGCAATCCTGGGAGGGTGAGAAGGGAGATGAGTCGGGAGCGTGGGGACTGAGGACTGTAATGTAGAAAGATAAAAAGATGGCCCTCAAGGTGTGAAACGTAGCTTTGATGTACAAATACATAAAAGGGGGAGTGTGTGTGTGGGGGGGGGCATGCAGGTTACAAAAGGCAAAGAGATATTCCCCCTTTATCTGTCACTGTCTGAGTAACCTAATCGACATACAGTCACAAGAACCTGGGAGACGGAAGAGTTACCAGTCACTACACAAAGGGACACTGACGAAAACACACTGTGAAAAACATCAGTTGCACCATTGCTTTAACTTGCTTAAGGATTATGTCAATCAAAGAAATGCATGACAAA
>OOFE01050956.1:0-19721 GCA_900323365.1 Monocentris japonica | reverse complement strand
CTAATTAGAAATCTCAGACTGTTTCCAATTAAAATAAAAATGAAAGTGTCGTCTCTCTCTGTGCTCCTGCTGTGTTTCCCTTCAAGTCACAATGTTGACAGTAGCAGAGGAGAGTTTTCTCACACAACAATGGCTTTCACAGTTGTTGACTTTACTGGAAGATGCTTTTGAAGTTTCCATTTTGTTGATTCAACAACTCCTCAGCATAGACACTTGTACACACGCGCACACACACACACATACACACACACATCTGTACAGACACCGAACAAAACACAAATGCATACAGTACATGCTCACACACACTTTTCCAGTTTTTATGTGTGGAGTTTGAGAAGAAAAGAGAGTCAGAGATAGACACTAAAAGAGGAATGAACAAAGAAAGACAAACTGTTAGAGAGTCTATGTGTGTGTGTGAGAGAGAGAAAGAGTCGAAATGAGAGAGATAGTCTGCACTTCCCCTATATCATTCAGCTGTTGTGTCCTGTGCTTTGGCTTATCCGGGAACAATCTGAGTCTGAGAACCTGTCAGATAATTGTGTGTGTGTGAGTGTGTGTGCATGCGTGTATGTGTGTGTGTGTGTGTGTGTGTGTGTGTGTGTGTGTGTGTGCATATGTGCGTGTGTGACCTAACTAGCTTTGTGCTGATTAGAATTCCCTGTGAGACTGGATCGATGCAAGATATGAGACATTTTATAGTTTAAGTGTGTGTGTGTGTGTGTGTGTGTCTTCTCTCATGATACTACCAACCAGAATGACTCCCGAACAAATTCACCTCTTCCATTTGAAGAGGGCAGCTCTCTGCAAGGCAATCCACAGGCCCGGATCATTTTGTTGTCCATTAATTTGGTACACAACATCCAAAATGCTTTACAGTTGTACAGTTGTATACTTTTTCAACAATAACAGTGGTAATCAAGTCCCTAACCCTGGCAAAGAAATACTCCCAGTCTCATCAGGGCCCCAGAGACCATACTTATAATGTTGAACCAACTTTCACCAGTCTAAATTTAGAGTGTAGCAACAGTGCCATGCTCTGTTCACTGAGCTACACAAGACTTGACCTATACGAGACCCACTCTGTTTTATTGCTGTCACCTCCTAAAGCCTTACATTATTATTTCAGCAGCATAAGATGGTGGTTTGTGTGAAAAAAAGACTGTGAATGCCATTATCAGACCATAAAACATCATATTCCCAGCAGAATCTCCCCAGATCAATATCAGCCCTTCCATTTCAGAGGCAGGGCAGGTGTACAGTGTGAATCCTCTGACTCACCGTGCACTGAGATTCATCTGTTTGCAGACACAGAGCTCAGGTTGATGTCGGGAGGGGCTGGAATCAGAAAATGTTCTTTTCAGATGGGCCTGAACGCTACCAAGAAATACATTTTAGTATAACAACATGATGAGTTTTTGTCCAAAATGTCTAAACTGACACATAGTATTATTAAATGACTGCTGCTACTGTAAAGCAAATTATGGAACACAGCTCGGGTACTTAGCTTTTCTTAGCTTCTTGCTTTTAAAATAGTAACACTTTCATGAACACAAGAAACATTTAGTGAATTTCAGACCCCATGTTTTTTTTCAATAGGATATTGCTTTTTAAATCACACCATTCAATTATAGTAGAAAGAGGCATGGTCACTTGGACGTCCTGTCACCGCACTAGCCATCCTGCCTCCAGCATGTGTCAAGATAAGATTTCAGTTCAGCAGAAACAATGGCTATTGATTTGATGATTGGGGAAGGGGAAAAAACATTAACTAAAACGAAAAGCAATCAAAGTGAAATCAACACTAATCAACACTAGGCATAGTATTGCAGAGATAGCAAAGACCCAAACTTCAGGCTTAGAAGTTTCCTGAGTCTTTTGGCTTGTTGGACACATTCCTGTGTGTGTGTGTATATGTGTGTGTGAGTGTGTGTGCGTCCATGTGTGAGAAAGAGAGCAAGATGGAAAGAGAGAATATCAGAAAAAGATGGAGAGGAAAAGACTCCAGAGCAACATGAATGACTTTCTGAGCAGCTTAGTGAGGTGCCAGAGGAGAGAGCTCATGGAAAATAATTGGATTTCATTTTGGTCTCCGGAAAAAAAGATGCATGCTGTCTCCTCGGGGCTTCTCCTACAGGTATCATAAAGGCTAAGGCTAGTCTAAGTCCCTCGAAGAATTCATATCCAAGTTTCCAGTACAGAAAGCCAAGCCGGGGAATAGAAAGGCTTTTGATAAGAGTGAAAATCCCTGACTGTTTTATAGCAAATGCCTTCTCCCTCTCTACATATAGAAAAAAACGATATAGAAAGCACATGGAATGATACAAAGGGCTCTATTTTTGCGAATCCAGGCGCTGGTGCAAGTTCACGGAACGTGACCAACAGATTTTGGGTCATTTTGTGACCAGAGGTAGCACAGCGGTGGCACAGTTGTAAAAGGGGTTGGTTTAGTAGGTAAGTATAGTGGGTTTATAGGTTTATATATATAACTTGTTGGTTGTCCCACCACGATCAAATTTTACCAAAACAATTACAGCCATGATTGTGCACTACCACATGTTATTTGTCACAGTCACAGGCTTATCTTTATTGGAATTACAAAATGTCATGCTGCAGGCGTTACTTTTGGGAAGAGACAGAGACAACGCATGCAGCTGTCTTTTGGCATTTTTGGATGTGGAGGAATGGTCTCGATGGATAACCATCATACATCCTACAAGCAGTTGTGGATGGTAAGAATCACCCCTTAATGTAGCCCAGTACAGACTACAGTTCCCCTCTACCTCCACATAACACAATGAGTTAGCCACAGTTCAGGAAATGCTACTACGGTGTATGTGTCTATTAATGTTATTACAATTGGACTACTCGACTGCAGTTATACTTCAGTTAAGAGCATATTCACATGAGTATAACCAGAGAATGGTGTTTATATGGGCTCTGCCTTACTTGCATTATTGCCTTGATCACATTATAATTGCATTTTTGATGTCCCTGTTAAATGTGACTACTGGTTAAAGGATTTATATCAAAGTGAAATAGGTAAACATAACACACATTAAAGGGGTTTATGTGATTTTCGAGAAGTCTATACACAAGAATACCAGCGCTTGCGCTAAGACCTGGTCTGAGTAGGTGGAGGTGCAAGTGTAATTTTTGGTACCAAAATGCACTGCGGCACCCGATTTGTATTGACAGTCCCTCTAGTGTGCTCCACCGCCCATTTTGGCACAAGCAATGTCATGGTGAGCCAAGAAATTACCAAATAGGTGCAGGCGGGAACAAATTGCGTTCAACCTTACCTGGCACAAGGTCACTAAGCTTGATCTGAAAACAGGGTCCAAAGAATCATACACACATGGACACTGGCTATTAATGGATACTGTCACTGTAGCAACAAAGATGTGCGTGAAAGCATAGTGGAGTGGAACTAGAGCATTCAACATGTAATGCTAAGCACTAGACTTGCACAGTGGAGTGGATTTCAATCCAGTTTATTTTCACTGTTGCCTAAAACCAGTTGCTGTTTCATCATAATAGCCAGTTATTTGATTATACACCTGTATAACACCTGCTGTTGACTTACAAAGAGGGCCATGTGGTGATATAGTGGATGAGTATGGATTACAGATTTCTGCATTAGCTGGCATGCTATAATGATACCCATAACAGTGACAAGGAAGTCAGCACTACAACATCTGCATGGAGCTAACGGGCTTTTCTATTCAAATCTTCATTCTTGAGTGGTAATTTGTGTGTTTTACCTAACATGGCCCCCAACAATATTTGATATTAAAACATTTGTCATGGAAATGAACATTAGTTTTGTAAATGAGGCGCGGAGGCATTGTTTGACTGAACGCCCCAGCAACAGAACATTTCAGTTTTCTGAGTCTCATGCACCGGCCACACATGAAAAAGCACTTGTTTCCATAACAACATTATTAAAATTCTGTGGTGGCCATCTTAGTTGTCAGAAGTGTCCTTTGCCTTTCCTTTCAAGCCCAACGGTCAGAACCCTGTATCTGAAAGTGTCCAGCACTGTTTCTTTGCTGTAACTATACAGCTTCCATTGCTCGATTGGTATCTCATGCTTCAGAGGAGTGAAGGAGAGCATTAATGTGACTGTTCTATAAATGGGATATCATAAATATTTAATGCCAAATGTAAATGCAGGGTAAACATTTTGATGGGAGAGTGAATAAATCCCGCTGATGAAAATGTCCATTTCCCTCTGCCCAGCTGAAGAGAGATGGCTTGTTAGAGTTATAGGACATAAAGTAGTTATCCAGGGACACACACATTTTTACAGTCTATTAATCTATAAATAATTAAAAGCTCTCAGTAACCCCAGAGGAGCTCACAGCATTATGTCTTTCAATACAGCTACTTGTTTAGCAGTGTCCAAGCACAGCACACTGCAGTTGTTATTGCCAGGAGGCTCTAAGCACAAGAAATGAACACCTGCAGTATATTTTACAAACCGCAGATCAAATTGTGTCGAAAGGCAAGCCACAGTACCACTGATAGCGCTATTGTTGCAAGTGTTTAATTGCAAGCAGCAGAAACATGTGACTTCCAAACTTGTTGGACTTTATATTGTGACGTGGAGGCGACAAGAGATTGCTTGCACTTCCCTTTCGGTACCTTTTATTGCCGAGAGAGAGTTTTCATAATTTTAGACACGGCCATTTTTATAATCATGTGTCATTACTCTGTCACAGTTACAATGCAGAAGGATTGATAATACACCGAATGTACCAGTTTTCTCAGCAATGAAGAGATGTCCAAACATCAACTGCTATTGCTGCTTTGCTTGCCCTGAGTTTTCAAATGCTTGCTCGTACTGCTGTTGATAGTAAACAAGTGCGTTTAAGTGCAGACGGTTAAAAACAAATATCTTCCAATCCCATCAAAGGTCGAGCAAACCGAGATGTATTTAGAGGCAGCCTGCTGCGTAAAGTGTCTTGCAAGTAAAAGCATACTTTCCCCACATTAATGGGTGTGCTGTTGTCACAAATAGTGGCACAAAGATACAAAGATGACTAATCAACAAACACGTCTTATGGATGCTGCTGTTCTTGATATTGACAAGGGTCATGGTGATGATGATGATGATGATGATGATGGTGACAATAAGGATCATGGTGACAACAGTGATGAAGTGATGATGTTAGAGTCACTTCAAAGGGAAAAGGGAAAAATGCACTACATGTGGTCACAGTGGCTCTTCAATCCTGGAACAAGAAATCTTAAGGACAAAAACAAGGCGACATACCAAGAATGCTGGAGTTAGACAACAAAGCTAGTTCGACGAAGTCTACAAGGTTATGTGAAGACAGAAGTAATGATCTCATTCCTACAATAATGATGACGATAGTGAGGATACTGACAGTGGTGGAAGGAGCAGAGGCTTTCATCACTTTTAACAGAAGAAACAAAAAGCCTCCACTGTCTACTGAACTTTGCAATTAGAGCTAGAGGAAGAGAGATTATTATTAAGATCTTTATTGAGAACGTTTCAGTACTCTGACCTACATCAAGTTATTGTTACAGAAAGAGAGAAGAGAGAGAGAGAGAGAGAATTGTCATATGGTAGGTTGACCCACAAGGACCAATCAAGTAACACACTTAAACATAACTATATATACAAAGCATACCAAAACACGCAACAGGCCCACACATAATTCTTCAGTATTTAAGGTGATCCATCCGTCAACAAGAACAATTATAAATACATATCCAATCTCAGATGGAGCCTGAAAAAGCCTGATTCCTAGAGTTGGTCCGTACCTTTAACAGCAATGAAGCTATAAATGCTATTACTTCTTCTCAATCACAAAGCAGCAGGAATAGGTGGCACCTTCCCAATGATATGACAAATGTGAAAGGAAACAATGTGACAATATAACAGAGAGTGTTTTCTTCAGCATAATCAGCACAATTAGTTCCTTGCAGTTATCACATATTGGTACTGTTATTATGTACACACACACACACACACACACACACACACACTAGTTCAGACACACATCTAGACCCCTACACACAAATACACACACATTCTTTCTGTAATGACATGCTTGCAAGCAGGGGTGCGAGTATACACACACACACACACACACACACAAACAAACACACACACACACAAACATACACACGCACACACACACGCTGGGTCGAATAGGATTAGAATATCATTTCACAGAATAGAGTGGAGTTTCTGCACAGGAATACACACCGTGCAAAAGCAGCAGGTTTCTGGAGATTAGACACATATTCATGACTACCTGAGGACAGTCATCTCTTGATAGAGCTGATCATTTGTCTGTAATCAGTTCAGGTATTAAAGTCTGATATGATCTGCCTGCATTTGAAATTCATCCTTAATATTTTTTTTGCCACTGTTTCAAAAGTCTGATTATGAGTCTGTTTCAAAAGTTAAAGGAAAGAAAATCAAAAACAAGCGAGAAGAGGCATCTTCACGTAGAATGTGGGCTTCTCAACATACATTGGTAATTGTAACCATGGCGGTGCAGTTTTAAATGAAACACACATATAGCAATACATATAAGCAGAGGTATCCCATTCTGGGCACCAAAACAATGTAACCCCCAAATACCACCTCACCTTCCCCAACACCCACAAACACACACACATGTACACCACACCACTCCCTTGTGATATCTATGTACAAAAGACAGGGCTTTGATCACAGACTGCAAATAATGGGGAGATTGGTATATTCTACAGTCAGTCATTTACTATGAAACACTGACTGAAGATTGATTTCCCAAGAATGCAGTAATCTGTCTCTAATTAGCGGCTGTAGGTGGATGTGACAGGTGGATGTGAGAAACTGATACGAAATCTCTTTTTACTGCTTATTACTGAAATCAGACAAGTATGTGAGAATCAAACTGAGAGAGGTCTTTGTGGTTGATGTAGCAGATGGTGAGCGATGATAGGAAACAAACAAAAGAACATCTGAGCTGGCTACTGTCTACTGGAATACATATAATGAACAAAATATATTTAATTGTACAAAGCTGTTACGATTTCCTTTCCCTGTAGCTATTCAGTGTTGAAGTGAACAGCAGGGATCTCGGTCGCCCACCGCTCATAAGACGCCGAAAGAACCACTTGAGGGCTTTTTCCACTTAGTGGCAGGGTGGTGGCTACGTGTATAAGTGTGTGTTCTCTCCTACACGGCCTCATATACCCTTCTGAAACCAACAAAGTTGACTAGGCTGGGCAGGCTCAACTTGAATAGCCTCCACTTTTCTAAAATCCTGACTAAAACTAGGTTTGAGAGAAGGAAGGGTATAGACTGTTACATAGCAGGGTTCCTGCTTAGATTTCCCAAAGGTTCTTTAGTGTTGCTGACACCGTCTTTGTTTCATTATAAATGGATAAAGATGATCTTATTGATGGAAAACCATTTCAATTAGAAAGTGAAAAGGATCCTGAGCTAATAATCACAGCAGTAGCCAACTTATAGGGAATGAACCTGAGCCCAAAAAGCCCAGTCATTCTGGGATAGACTGATATAACCTAGAATAAAGGAGCCAAGTGGGTTGTTCGTCATACTGCATGCCTGGCAGGCTGGAGCAAATAATGTTAAAGAAATAAAACAAATGAATGAATCTATATTTCATGTGGAAAAGCTGCTTCCATTTTAGAAGAGCTCAGTATTTCTCTAGGATGAATTGAATTTACAGTTTTCTTTTTGACAGTAATAGGCGTGATGCTGTCGTAAAGCCTATGATAACGTTATTGACATAATTGTCATAACAGCCGACTGACAAGAAGACAGGCACTGATAATGATCATAACAACTCTCTTTACAACTACTATCTGTCATAGTGATAGTAAAAATAACTAAAGGAGAGGAGAGAAGAGGAGAAAAGAGCCAAGACAGCAGCAATCAAGAAATCAGAGGGGGACACAAAGGGAACTTTATAGTGTCAGAGGTAAATTAAGATACACTATTAGTGGCACACTAATAATCACCTACATGTTATTTTGTGTGCATGTGATTATAGTGTGTCAATTAAATACTGGCTGACAAAATGGCTGACAGACAGACAGACAGGCAGAAAGACAGACAGACAGACAGACATCAGCAGTGACCAGTGAGGGTGGCAGTTTGAACTGTTTGCAGGTCACAGGGTAATAAGTCATGGATCAAAACGCCCCAGAATTGAAGAAGAGCATAACAAACCAGTGGTCTAAAATATGCTCTCCACAGTTAGTCTGTTAGTGGAAAGTGTCAATAGAGAGAGGAGAGGAAGAAAGGAAGAGAAGATGAGTGGAGGGGAGGAGTAACAGTCAAGGCCTGTGCCAGCCGCTCTGTTCTCATATGGGACGGCTGTAATTAATTTGGACACTTAGCTGCTGGGTGGTATCAGCAATCATTGTCTGTGTGTGTGTGTGTGTGTGTGTGTGTGTGTGTGTGCGTGTGTGTGTGTGTGTGTGTGTGCGCGAGAGCACACCTTTCATCAGTGATGACATATACCCGCCCTCCCGCTGTATGTTGCCCTTGAGGTGGCTATTTGCATCAGTATCAGTGCAGGGTTTATAAACTAGCTGGTGAACAGACAGTGTGCACACACACAATCACACACACAAAGTGAGCACACACACGCACACACACACACACACACACACACACACACACACACACACATACACACACACTAGAAACTGACACACTCAAGACAGTACAGAATGTAGATCTTCCTCATTATAATTTCCACTGTGATATTTTCCTATGAAAAAATGTCATTCAGTAGGATTATTTCCCTGAAGGATTTTCATCCTCTACCTCTGCTCCCCTACAGTTTCAATTTAACAGATTCATTCATTTTATTTACACACACCTTTTCAGGTTCAGGCCGGAGCCTGTCCCAGCAAAGCATTGGGTGGAAGGCATGGAAACACCCTGGACACGTCACCAGTCCATCACAGCTAGTAAGATTATAGTAGTACTTGGTAGTAGGTGTAGTATTATTATGAGGACTAGCAGCAGTAGTAGCCGCTTGTCGCTAGCTTATTGTTGTTGCTAATTTAATACCCCCCAAATATAGTTGAAACTGTTGGGTTAAGCCCAACTGTAAAGTCCTCACATTACATTATGGGTGGGCAGTTAATTTTTGTGGAAATTACACCATACCATCATGGATAGGATGCACCTTTTAGAGCTGTGACTAGATTAAACAAACCCCACACTATAATTGTCCCTACATTGTGCTAGTGTGTATTCGTAAACAAATGCCGGACATCCACATTTGATAATAACTAGAATTTTTATAGGTAAAAGTAACAAAATTGTTGACTAACATTAGAAGTTCACTATGACTTCAGGGGGGCAGTTGGGCCTGGGATGCTCCGGTCTTGTACCACACAATTCATGTTCATGTTCAGGAATGTTGTTGTATAGTTTGGGGGATTCTATATATGCAGTTTTCATGATTCATGACAATGACAAAATCAATTTAAAAGATATGTAATTCAATTTGAGCAATCCAGAAAGCAATTGCAAAACCTCGGCGCTCTGCTGCTGTGGAACTTCTATTTATCCAGGGAAGCTCAACTGAGCATTGAGCATACTTGCTCTTTTCCAGCGATGCACTGCTTTACATTCATGCAGTACCTCGCATTCTCATCTGGGAGCTGCCCAGTACAACCACAGTTTTCTACTGTTGGCCACTGAGGAGCTGCAGTGGAGCAGCTGGGATAGTCTTGCCAATACCTCTGGAACTGCAAATAAAAATTTCACACCTTCTAAACCCAATGAGTTAGAGGTTGCTTTAAGGCGGGCTGTCCAAGCAGAGCAGGAAACTCACACAACGTCTCCCCTTTGCTCCCCTGGGGAATATTGTGCCAAACCTATGATTTTAAATGAGGATTAAGCCAATTTGATGATTTCTGTACACTGGCTTTTGTTAAGTGTCCACCACGACCATCCAGCCATTGCAAAATGTCTAAGCTCTGCTCCCGTGGATATTCTTGCCTGCATCACATCACATATGGGACTGCAAAGAAGAATTCATCAACAACTTGATATAAGTTCATAATAAGAGTTCAGGTGCCAATACCTGATCATGTGTAGAATTTCTAAAGAATTTGAAGCACTGTAATAGCTGTTGATGACACATTCATGACATTTACATTTTATTTTTCTGTTTTTTAATGTTTTAAACATCATTGATGTAAATGTATACAGTAGGTAGGGTTTCGACTACCATTCTCCGGGCCTTCTGGCCTCGTAACAGTTCACGTTCCCATTTTTCACGTTCCCATTTTTATAAGGGAGACTCCCTTATATTTAACTCTCCCATTGTGCTCCCTTGATTGTCATTACTCAGGGTAATCTCCCGTATTTCAGAACATTTCTCATTCATTGTTAATTGCAATCTTTTTCATTTTCACTGTCACCGTCATTTTTAGTGGCGAGTTCAGCATCGCATTGCATGTTTCTTCCACGTTAAATCGACACTATTGGCTAACAATTACTTAGAAAATATTACTGAGTAAGGTCTTATTCATGAGTAGCAGCAAGAAGTTGCTGGGGAAAGGTCGGACATCTGGGCGGCTCTGCTTGCTCTGTTGCCACCGAGAACTTGATCCGTATAGGCAGCAAGAAAATAAATGGATGGATGGATATTTTTGCCTCCTCTCTCTTCTCTTTCAGTATGATGATGATGATTCTGGTCCTCTGAATTAGTTAATCCCATGAAAGGAAACTCAGTTGAATGGTTACATCACCATTAATAAGGACTACTAAAACTTATTTGAACAATTAACCAGGTGCATAATGATGGTGCTGTCACTCAGTCCTCACATGCCACCTTACAGTGCAACTCACACCCAGAACGTAAAACTTCTTCTCAAATCTTTGGCCAGATGTTGACATTTGCATGCTTTGCACATGAATTTGTTTTTGCTGGAAATGACATGAAACCAAGATGCCATCATCTTTAAGCACACGATTCAGCACAGGACACAGAGGAACTATGAGTTACATGGTCATGTAACACAACTATTTTATATATATTGCGGGCATTGTGTCCTTTCCCAGAATTGTATGAGTTGTTCCAATACATGGAAAATGGATAGAAAAGTGAAGTGTGTAGCATGAGGCAAATTTGACCCCACAGTGCATTATCAATCTGTCAGGCCTGTCCACTTAGTGCTCACCACAGAGGGGCCTCAACATGACTCACGCTGACATTGAGGTGCAATAATGCTCTCAAGGCCACCTTTAAGTGTAGAGTGTAAAGATGGCTGCTATTGGCACCATTTAAGTGCAAAATCTATCCTACGGCACCAAATATAGCAGGACTGGCTCTGATAGTGGCCAATCGTCTTCATTACAGATATCATGACTGCCCCCTAATGGCCTAATGGTGATCATGACAAACGGACAGCCATAATCAAGAGTCAGTGCTGTCATTATATACCATGAGAAGAATAATATGTCCACTGTGATAGTACGTGTGGAAGAAAAAGGAATAAAATAGGGATAAAGACAGAGAGAGAGATGAATAGAGGCAAAGGAGGGAGAGCGAAAGGGAGAAAATGTGCATGAGCTGCAATCCTCATTAGTCAACCTTGGGCCCCCTGATGAAGGACAAAGCATTGACAGAGGCAGTACTGCGCCTGCAGCCAGACAGAAAGGGGAACACACATTGACACGCACACACAGACACACCACTTTAATTAAATTTATAGATGTCAACGCAAATCCCCCCCCCTCCCTCCTGTCACCCGTCCATCTATCTATCCGTTCACCCACCCATTCCTCCCTCTTTGCCACCCATCCCGTGCTACTAAAGTAGGACAGCTGTGAGTGGTGTGACTGTTAAATGCCATGTCATGTCATTCAAACTGAAACACATACTCGTGAGAGACAGTCGTTCCAGACAGGTATTGATCTGTTATGTAGCTGATAGGACAGTGATGAACTTCCTGTAAAACAAAAAGCAGACTGTAGAAAGAGAAATCTGCCACAATCATCACATCACAACAAATCACTGTTTTCTGACTAGGTTTTTACTGTTTTTATTGTCATTTTCATACACACACACACTATTAAACTCACTATTCTCAACTATCAACTATTTTGCATTGTTATAACACCTAAAGTGGCATATTATACATGACTCTCGTCAACGAAGACACAATGAATGGATGACTTCAACGTATGAAAACATTTCTAAATGTACATGAAAACTATATGAGAACTGAAAGAACTACACTTACTTTTGGGGAAATTGGCTTGTTGGTCCATTTACCTTTTACATGTTATGATAGGAGTACCAACAAAATCATCTCTTGTATCCCTGGTAGATATCTCTGTCCTGTGCACATGCTAACATGCATTATAATATAAGAAGATAGACCTTTTAGTAAAGGGTAAGTTGACCCACCAATTTCCCAAAAGTTTGACCGTTCTCCTCATCGCACTACAACACAAGCAAGGCAGATGCTAAAAAATAAGAATTGTCATTACTGAGCTCTCTAGTCTGTAACTGTGCTTGCATGCTAACTGGTGTTGACTGTTAATAGTTCAGCATTAGAGGAAGCACTGCCGTACTCACAGTAGGCAAATGAAATCTATAGGCTGCAGGCACATGAGTGTGCACATACACACGCTATAAGACGATGAAGTCCCCTTTGAGTGTCAAGTCAGTTCCCTTTACTTACTTTAAGTGGATGAGTCAAACTCCAAACTCAATATGCCCTCAATGCCACAGAATTTAGAAAGGAACCTTTCATTCTTTAGCGTCCAGCTGTCCACGCAGTAGGAGATACAGAAGGCACTGATACTACAGTATTTGTGTGTGTGCGCGCGCGCGCGTGCGTGTGCATGTTCGTGTTCGTGTGTCCTGGGGCGACCTTCTGCTAAAGGCAAGATAATGGGTTGTAATGGAGATGCGGCTCATATTCTGTCTTTCTCTCTTACTAGCTCTCCCCACGCTCTCATCCTTCCTCTCTCATGCTTTTCTCTCACCTTCTCCCTCTCCCCCTAAAGTGCTGCCTGTAAAGTTTCACTGTCACTGACTGACAGACAGCATATTATACAATATATGCTTCGCCCAGGGCAGCATCTGAACTCAAATCCAAGATATTCCTTTAGGATACGCCGCAGCCAAAGAGATGTTTTAAGAGTCAGAATGCAGGATACACTTTCATCTTCCAACCTGTCTTGCAAGGGGAAGCTGAATTCGAACAGAATGTTAAACTGCATATGAAATGTATTAATTTTGCCTCTCCATTCTCCCCTGCTTCAAGATCACAAGCTCTTAATCCACTTTGGGTTTTTTGCCAGTTAAAAACCGCACCAGTAGTTCTCAACTTGTCAGGGATCATTTGCTCTGCCCCCCCAAGTCACTTAAGTCACTTTTGGGATTGAGTCCACAGTTTAAAAAAGTGATCCCCTTGTGGGGTTAAAGGAACATACTAAGTTTTTGGGAGATTGGCCCTTTGGTCAACTCACCCGTTAAGTGATGAGAACACAGACACCAAAATCATCCATGGGTCCCCAGTAGATCATTCTCTCTGGGGCTATACATGCTAACACTTTAGCATTGAGTGATTGTAGGCTACTAGCATTATCTCAAAAGAGAGAAATTGTTAGGGCTCTATAGTTAAATAGTTATTTCAAATATGTGCCTATGTGTGTCAGATTTATGCACAGTATGAAACATTTAACAAAATGTGACACAAAATAACACACTGTTTTGAACTACCAAGGACTGAACGCACCTGTGTATGCTAAAATGTTAGCATGGCGCATCAGAGCGAACAAACTGGAGACACATGGATGACTTTGGTGTCACTTAACAGAAAAGTTTCTCTCCTCATTGCATTGCTTTAAGTCTAGCAGCTTGTATAGCAGCCTTTTGAGACCAGAAGTTCAGACATGCTTCCCTGGTTCAGTCCACAGGCCTCTCCGCTACACCGACTCACACACATACACACACACACACAGGTTAATTAGGTGCAGGTGTGCCTCACTGACTACCTGGTCTCGCTGTCGGCTCTCTCTGCCTCCAGACCAAAACTCAATCCCCAACACGCTTGCCACACCATCTACTCCCCTTCCCTTTTCTTCCATTTGCCCCTTATCTTCTCCCATTCTCTGCCCTCCTCTCTCTTTTCTCCGATTCTTATGTTCTCCTCTCCCAAAATCCTGTTGTTGGAGCCATTATGCACGCTGTCATATTGCTCATATGCCTGGTAGGTTCTTTGTGATGTGTATTTATGTGAGCTCAAGGGAACAGGAAGCAGCTGTTGTTTACGGGGGAAGCGCTCATGGCAATGTTTGATTTGTTTGGCGTGAATGTTTCCATGCTCTTTGTGGAATATTACTTTGGTTTCTGTGGGTATGGATTACAAAAGATGAATGTCATTGTAACATATGGTCCTGTGATGAGCAACGTATGAATCGTTCAATGAGCAGACTCATTGCATTTAAAGTTTAGTTTTGGCTAATCTTTAAGTTTAGTGGCTGTTTTAGTTTTTTAGAAAGTCACTACACCTGATTTTTGTAGAATCATGATAAAATGCATTGACCTTCTTTCCATCAACCCTCCTTCATCCGGGGGGCAGCAGTAGGTGGTGTGTGTGGTTGGATGGCTCAAATGTCCATCAGAGTGGGTGGGGGAAATGAACAATACATGTTCCCCCCTCTCCCACAACTATCATTGAGCTGCCCTTGAGCAAAGCATTTAACCCCCTACTGTTCAAGAAAAGAGGCTCTGTGGTGGACAACAGTATAAAACTGTACCCCTACTGAGCTAGTAGCTGGTGTGAAAGTGTGTGTATGTAACACTCCCACAACACAATGACTCCCATAGACAATTTGTCTAGTTAAATAAGGGTAAAAAAAAATCTACATTTCTCTTTCAGACTTGTATTCTCTCTCGCTACTCTCTTTTTCTCCCATTCCCTCCCTTCTCTCCATCCCCAGACACCCACCATCACTCACCATCTGTTTGAATCACTGGATGCAGTGCAGGCACTATTCTGCCTCTCCCTGCATGGGACAACAACTCAGAAGGTATTCAGGTCTGATTATGCTATTTACATGCAAGAGAGTTGAACACACACCCAGTGTCAGTGGCTCAACCCCTCAAATCATCTTCAAGTGGTGTTTTGGTGTTTTAGACTTGTCTTCAGGCTACCTTGGCATTTTCATTGTTATGCCAGTGACACAGATGACAGAGTTATATCTGCCCATAAAACCTAGCAATACTGATAGGCTAGCCACTCTGACAAATTACTCTGAAGATATAAAGAGCTGGATGTCACAGAATGCTCTAAGGCATGAAACCTAATCAGAAATAGTCCCTTTCGTTCCACCCAATTCCATTAAATCGATTGATCATTAATTAGGTCCTCTGTCTGCTAATGTAAAGCCAGTAACAAGAAATTTACTAGAGTATTTTTTATGCTAATGTCAGGTTTGGCAATCAGGCTAAGACAGTTGTTTCTTTCAATCAAGTTGCTTTTATCCTCAAATAATCTGGAAAATGTCATTCATGTTTATATCCCTTCTCATTTAGACTGCTGCAAACGTCTGTATTCCTGCCTCAGTCCCTCTTACCTCTCCAGCTTGTACAAAATGCAGCAGCTAGAGTCTTAATGGAGCAAAAAGACAAGAACATATCACCCCGATTTTAACATCTCTGCACTGGTTACTTGTTAGCTGGGCACAGATCCGTCTGGCACAGAACTATTATCACAGAACTTTGAACCACATACGAGTCAGGTTGCAGCTAAATGAGCATGTCCCTGATGGCTGTTCCAAAGTATAGATCAAAAACAAGAGCCAACCAGGCTTTTGCCATCAGGGATGCTGGACTTTAAAATCCCACTTTTAGTGGGGAAATTAAACCTGCACTATTTACCTTTCTGTAGTTTAATTGTTGGTGGCCCCAAGTGGCAGCGAGAAGTAACCGTTTGTGTTTTTGAAGAATTCAATACCCTTAGCTTTCTGTAGTGATAGCCGAGGCGCTAGCTCGCTCACTGCTGTTTTGGAGCTGTGTGCATTTGGCCCGTTGGCTTGTAACTTCCCCGCCACTGTACCTACCGACTCCAAACCTTCATTGGGGTTAATGTAGAGAATCTACTCGGCTCAGTGAAGGGGGAGGGGCCAATCTACTCTGTCGCAGCCCCACTTCATGAACTAGACTGATAAGGCGCTTGTATTTTTACATAAAAAAGTGACATAATGCAGCTTTAAACATCCTTGCAATACAGAATCAGATCACGAGGATTTCCTTTTGAACGTTTTGTCACTGGGGCAGCATGTCATTAGCATTTTGTACAGTTTTGGGGAACATTAAGTTCATTTGCCGCTTTAAGCCAAAATGTAGCTCTACCTGAGTGTAGTGTCTAGGAAACCTGTGCCACCAAGGTCAGGAAGGTCAATCATCATCACTACAGCATGCTAATCAAACACCATTACACACACCATATATCCTTTTATATGATCTGTGAATAGACTTTACTGAGGAGGATGTCCACTTCAACCTTGGTTTTATGGCACTGTACGTCTGTAGTGTCCTTACACCAGACACCATAATGTATATAATGTACCATTTGTCTCTCTAACTTTCTACATAGACAGTATGTTGTAAGGTCATCACCGTGAGGAGAAAGGGCCTACGGACATTGAAGAACTGCCAGGTTTGTTGCAAGTCATGATATGCAGGCAATGAGGCAATGTAAATGTGCAATTTATAGCCAACAGTATTTTCACCATGTTTGTTCTTTATAACCCACTATGTTGTGTGCACTGATTTTGTCTAGGATACCTATTCTTAAACCTGCCCTTACCTGAATATTGCCCTCTCCATTGCCTCTGAAAGTTGAATCACCTCAAAAGAACAATTGTTTGGAACAGAGAGATGTCCTACTATTCTTGACCCCTATTAAATTAATATGAATATAGCAGTAATGGGAGTAGTAGTAGTAGTAGCAATATTATTTGCAGGGCTTGACATTAACGTTTTTGCTTACCAGCCACTATGGCTAGTGGTTTTCCCCCACCCAACAAAAGTAAAAAATAAAGGTAACAGTAGTTGGAGACTTTAACAGCATGTATTTGTTTGGCAATGGCATTTTATTTGACATACCACAGCAGACTGTATGCAAGCAACATAAGAGAACAGAAATACAAATATTAGCTTATTATTGCTTATTGATAATGAATGGCATTCAAGAGGTGCAAAAGGTGTAGAAGATTAATTGAAAAGATAAACAATCTTATAATATGTATCATAACTAAATATTCAGCCCAGTGTGTGTTGTACAGGCTCCTGTCCAGATATCAGATCAGAAGATATCGATATAGTCATTAAAATAACAGTAACTATACAGTAATAGTAAACAGTATAGCCTACTTCCTTGAACTATTCTGGCTCTTAAGACAGGCCCGCCAATCACCCTTCACCTGCATCATGGCGCTGAATCCCCGCTCACAATCAGCAGTTGAAGCAGGGATGCACAGGATAAGGTCGACTAGGTGGAGGATGTCAGGGCAGTCCTCGCCAAGCTGTGGATTGACCTCAGGCCAGGAGATGTTGTGCAGAATATTGGGGTCCTGGTAGAGCCTTGACTTGAGAACAGTCCATTGGTCCAAGATTTGTTCCACCTTCACCCCAGATGTCAGGAGCACAGGTTTGAAGTGTTCCTGCATGTCGGAGTCACCAAAATCTACAACAATAGAGGATAGAAGATGAAGCAGTAGTGTTAGATGAGTGGTATACAAGATTGTAAGTTGTAATGTGGTGTATAGTGTGGGTATTCTGCATACAAAACACTCACCAGCATGTCTGCCTGCTTCTGGCCAGTACTGGAAATTGATGATCCGCATGGCGCGCAGGATGCCATGGCTCATGTCTCCAAACCGGTTGTCCATTAGCTCATCTTCGGACTTGTTCAAGGAGCGGTCATCACTTGGCTTCAGGCTGACACCCTCATATTGGTTGGTTCACATTACAGTTTTCAGCATAGGCCCACGTCTACAAATTATCATGAAGAAAGACAGAAACAGAACAGAACTACTTTAAGGGACTGAATCTTATGATTGCATTATCTTGAAATATTAATTATGAAACATGTACACTTCATGATTAAAAGTCTATTTGGTTTTCGTACCTGGATTTGTATTTGTGAATTACAGCCTGGGTGGTGGACAGGCTGTCGTGCACTCCAGCCACAGTTGCTGAGGACCGCTTCATGGTTTGGGACAGGCTGCTGAGCTGGGTCAGTAGGACGTTTCATAATATGAAGGAATCCTCTGACCTTTGCTTTCTGGATCGTATTCCCTACTTCTAATGACTGTGTCTGCCATGATATATACATATAATTAGTGTAAAATCACATTTTAAAATAGAAAGTCATTATTACAACAAATGAATGAAGACATAAAATGCAACACCCTGCTCTATCATCAATTTATTCCTCTACTATAGCCTAACTACTATGGCGCTTACTATACCTGCTCCAGGTGGTGCACAAGCCCCTTCAAAAAGTGATCAAGAGCTCGTGGAACTGTCGCTCATGACTGACAGGAACTTGGTGCTGCGGTCTATAGCTTCTTTTATACTCTTTCTTTCCGCCTCAGCAATAAAGTGCATAAACTCTTTCGCTCTGTTTCTTTAAGTATTGCCCACTTTCAGACCTTTTTGCTCATCCACCCTGCAGAAAACACAGATGGCTAATGTTAGCTAGCTACCTATCGATATTTTCCATATAGCCTGTAGCTAGCTAGCCAGCTAGCTAACGTTATATTTAACAAGCACAGTGCTAGTATAAAGATAAACAAGTTTAATACTTACTCGCACATCCACACATAGTCTGTGAAGGGTCGACCTTTCTTGCCGATCGCGTGGACGTTACGAAACAGCAGGTCCATCTTTTCTAGCTCGGCTAACTTCATTCGAACCAGGGACTTCACAGCAACACTTTCTCGCTTGCTAGCTAAGTTAAGCTTGCGATGTGGCCATTTGACATCTCATGATCTTTGACAGCCTCCACTTTAAAATTGGATGTGCCAAAGGCAAATGGCACTCCTTTTGCCTTGTCGTTTCTGTATGTTCTGCAATTGCTGCAGTACATGATTTTCATCAGAGGGTCATACGTCAGCCACTCGTGACCTGACCTCCACTTTTCATCCTTTTACAGGATGAGAATGGAACACGAATGGACCAATGGGATGAGCACAGTGTGCAGGCAGTGCTCATGGGAGTTGTAGGATCGAGTAGTATCACAATAGAATGACTATTAATTCAGGTGCCGTTTGAAGACTACAATGATTATTTTGGTAGGCTAGGAAATGCCACACGCCAAAGTGGCTGGTAGTGAAGGTGTTACACGCCACTGACGAATTCTACCCGCATTTGGGTGTTAATCTCAAGCTCATGTGTAGCATGTATTCCAGAGACTCCAGGTTATCCGCCAGTATTGACACTGGTGTATTGACACCACTTTCTCCACTGTTGTCTGTACTTGATGTTGGTATTTAGCCTGACAACCCCCTCTTTGAAAGCCAATGATATTTTTATACATATTCATATTCCCTACGATGTATCCTTCTCATGACCTCTGCATCACTAACTGATCTGCCATGAGTAAGGTAACTCACACACTCACACACACACACACACACACACACACACACACACACACACACACACACACACACA